>CM076256.1:14896779-14909279 GCA_038380765.1 Odontothrips loti
GGCGGGGCGGGAGGGGGGGGGGAGGGGGGCAGGACCGGCGATCCGACCGGCACTCAGCCGCTCCAACGCGAACTCGGAGGTCGGAGGCAAAGGCAGAGGCCCGAGCCGAGCCGAGCCAGGACCGAGCCGAGCCCCGTCGCAGGTCGCCTCCGAGGCAGCCTGGGCCGCCGCCTCTCCGTCCGCTCCCCGCGGCGCCAGCAGACAGAGCAGGACACCGGCCCCATGAATGCGCCACTCCTCGGAGACAGCCTTAAGGCAACCCAGCCGGCCGCCCCGAACAGGGTTGGGACGTCGACGTCGTACCGGCGGCTGGCGGGACAGACGGGGCTGGCGGCCGCGGACGGTGTGGCCGCGGTACGGCCGTAGGCGGACGCACAGGTGGTAGGGGCGGGGCGGGGAGGGGGGCGGAGGGGGCCCGCTCCAGCAGCAGCCAGCCAGCAGCCAGTCCAGCGCCAGCCAGTCAGTCAGTGCTGGAACGCGCAACGGTGAGGCTGGGCTCGTTCGCGCCGGGGGCAGAGACCGCGTGTTTTTGGTGGAGACGCCGATCTGCGCCGCCCCACGCCCCGCCCGCCCCCGGGCCTGTCAGGCAGGCCTACGTGAATGTGTGAACGCGAACGTGAACGCGAACGCGAACGTGAAAGTGAACGGTGCAGTGTGTGCATGTGCAGTGAGTGTGATAGTGCAGTGAGTGGATAACCATACCCTTCGCGATGCCGGTGATGCGCTGAGGTGCGCTGGCGGCGCTAGGCGCCATGCGGACCCTACGGCCCTTGCGGGGGGCCCCGGGGGCCCCGCGGGGGGCTCTGTGGCCCCTGCGGGTGCTCGCCGTGCTCCTGCTGTGCGGGGGGCTGTGCCCCGGGGTGTGTCCATGGCCCGGCGCGGGCCCTGGTCCTGGCCCCGGCCCCGGCTACGGCTACGGCCTCGGCGAGCAGATGCAGTCCCGCGCCGTGGAGACGCGCGTGCAGCTGGACATCCTGGAGGGGCAGCCTCGGGGCACCGTGGTGGGCGCCATCCCCACCAAACCCGGCTTCACGTACCGCTTCAATGAGCCACCCAGGCAGTTCACCCTCAACGCCTCCACGGGGGAGATCCGGACCACCACGGTCCTGGACAGGGAGTCCCTCAGGAACGAGCGCTACGACCTGGTCGTGCTGTCCTCGCAGCCAACGTACCCCATCGAGGTCCGAATCGTGGTGGTGGACGTGAATGACAACGCCCCCGAGTTCCCCGAGTCCTCGATCGCGGTCTCCTTCTCCGAGAGCGCGGCGGCGGGCACCCGCCTGCTGCTGGACGCGGCCTCGGACCGCGACCAGGGCGTCAACGGCGTGTCCACCGACTATCAGATCGTCGACGGCAACGTGGATGACAAGTTCAGGCTGGAGGTGACCGACAACCCCAGCGGAGGCGCCTACCTGCACTTGGAGACGACGGGGAAGCTTGACCGGGAGACCAGGGCGCACTACCGCCTCAACATCTCTGCCCGCGACGGCGGCACCCCCGCCAGGCACGGCTACCTCCAGGTCAACGTCACCATCCTGGACGTGAACGACAACCCGCCTATCTTCGACCACTCGGACTACACCGTGTCGCTCAACGAGTCCGTGACTCCGGGCTCAGCCGTGCTGCAGGTCATGGCCACCGACTCGGACGAAGGGGACAACGCCAAGATCACGTACTACCTCAACGAGATGGAGAGGCAGTTCGCCGTGGACCCGGAGACGGGCGTCATCACCACGACAGAGGCGCTCGACTGCCCGCACCAGCAGAGCTGTCCGCAGGTGGACACGACCCCTGACGGTGAGGCGGTGCCGCCGCGCCGGAACTGCCCCAAGTCCTGCGTGTTTACGGTTTTCGCCCGGGACCACGGCAGCCCCCGACAGGACGGCCGCACCTACGTGACGGTCAGCTTGGTGGACGCCAACGACCACGACCCCACCATCCGCTTCCGCTACTTCCCGGCCACGGCGACGTTTGCCACCGTCGACGAGAATGCGGCCAACGGGTCCGTCGTCGCTGCCATCTCCGTGGTGGACCAGGACGAGGGCCTGAACGGCGCCACCGCCGTGGGCATCGCGGCCGGCAACGAGATGAACCACTTTCGCCTGGACTCGCTCAACGACTTCGACATCGTCCGCGTGAACGGCATCCTGGACCGCGAGCAGATCAACAAGTACAACCTGACCATCGTGGCGGTGGACAAGGGGTCCCCGCCGAGGACGGCCACCTCCTTCCTCATCATCCAGGTCAACGACGTCAACGACCATGAGCCCGTCTTCACCAAGAGCGAGTACTCGGCCGTGCTCAGTGAGCTGGCGCCGCCGGGAACCTACGTGTCCGGTATCACTGCCACGGACGAGGACACGGGCGTCAACGCCCAGATCTACTACGCCATCGTCTCCGGCAATGACCAGCAGTGGTTTCACGTCGACCCCAACTCGGGGCTGGTCACCACCAGGGCTGCGCTGGACAGGGAAATCCAGGGCACGGTAGAGCTCAACATCTCAGCTCGGGATGGGGGACCCAACCCCAAGTGGGCGTTCACCCAGCTCAAGGTCACCATCCTGGACGAGAACGACGAGAGCCCGCGCTTCTCGCAGGACGTCATCAACGTGTCGCTGCCGGAAGGCACCCCGCCTAACACCCTGGTGGCCATGCTTACGGCCGCCGACCACGACCAGGGCACCAACGGCAGCGTCACCTACTCCCTCGCGGCCGACGCGCTGCACCGTTACCCCGGCGCCTTCGCGCTGGACTCGGTGACGGGGCAGCTGACCACCAAGGCCAAGCTGGACAGAGAGACGACGCCGAACTACGAGATCGTGGTCCTGGCCAGGGACCAAGGTTCGCCTCTGCGCTCCTCCACAGCCACCGTGCACCTCACGGTGCGCGACGTGAACGACAACTCCCCCGTCTTCTACCCCGTGCAGTACTTTGTCCACGCCCAGGACGACACCCCCGTGGGCAGTGCCTTGCTCCAGGTGGCGGCCAAGGACGCCGACGAGGGCGAGAACGCCGTGATCCGCTACACCATCGAGGGCGGCGGCGAAGGCTTGTTCCAGATCGACGAGGCCACCGGCGTGCTCTCGCTGCGGACCTCCCTACGCACGGCGCAGAAGTCGTTGTACCGCCTCCGGGTGTCAGCCCGGGACGCAGGGGACCGCCGCGCCGCCGAGGAGGCTGTTGTGGAGGTTGTCAAGGCCCGGGACCTGGAGAAGCTCGAGTTTGAGTCAGCGGCCGGCTACAATTTCCAGGTGGCCGAGGACGACGGCAGGGACGAGGCCGCGCTCGGCAGGCACGTCGGCCAGGTCAAGGTGCGCGGTGGCGCGGACGGCGTCCGCTACAGCGTTGTGTTCGGCGACGCCCTCCGGGTGTTCCACATGGACGAGCGGACAGGCGCGTTGTCGACGGCGAACCGTGTAGACCGCGAGCAGGCCGCCGAGTACAAGCTGACGGTGGCGGCGCGGCTGGGGCTGGCCTACGGGCAGACGTCCGTCAACGTCACCGTACAGGACGTCAACGACAACGAGCCCCGCTTCCCCCGGGACCGCGAGGACGTCCGCCTGGCCGAGAACGCGGCTGTGGGCCAGGAGGTGTATCTGGCACGTGCCCAGGATCGCGATGCGGGCATCAACAGCCGCGTACTCTACAGCCTCAGCGTCAACCCGGACGAGCAGTTCCGCATCGTGGAGAGCACCGGCGTGGTGCACCTCAACAGGCCCATCCTGTCCGAGCCGGGGACCGCCATGCAGCTGGAGGTAACGGCCTCGGACTCCGGCAGGCCACCGCTGTCCTCCAAGCATGTCGTGGTGGTGACCGTAGAGGACGTCAACGACCACACGCCCGTGTTCGACCACACCTCCTACGAGACGTCTCTGCTCGAGTCCACCCCCGTCAACAGCCGCTTCTTCGCCCTGGCCGCCTCGGACCAGGACCTGGGTGCCAACGGCCTTGTGTCCTACAGCATCACTGAGGGCGACGGCGACGGCAAGTTCGGGATGTTCCCGGACGGCTTCCTGTACGTCTGTAGCGCCCTGGACCGGGAGGAGAGGGACTACTACGCTCTTACCGTCACGGCACGCGACCACGGCGACCCGCCCCGCTCCTCTGTGGTGCCCGTCGTCATCCACGTGGTCGACGAGAACGACAACGCCCCCGAGTTCAACAACGCGACCTTCAACCTGGTCCTACGCGAGAACGAGCCCCCGGACACGTTCGTCGGCAAGCTGACGGCCTCGGACCGGGACATGGGCCGCAACGCCGAGCTCACCTTCTCCATCTCCAGTCCCAACAACGACTTCGCCGTGGACCCCAGGAACGGATTCATCAAGACCCTGCACGTGTTCGACCGCGAGGAGCTGCTCCGCGCCAACGGCCAGAGCGTCATCACCCTGGAGGCCCAGGTCTCCGACAACGGCGTCCCTCGGCTCCGCGACAAGGTCAAGGTGAACGTGTACGTGGCCGACGTCAACGACAACGCCCCCCGCTTCATGCGGACCCCCTACCGCGCGCAGGTCTCGGAGGGCTCCAGTGTGGGCACGCAGCTGCTCCGTGTCTACACCACGGACGCGGACGAGGGCCTCAACGGGGACGTGTTCTACTCCATCCAGTCCGGGGACCCGGAGAACCGCTTCGCCGTGGATGAGGCCACGGGACAGATCTCCTTGGCCAGGCCCCTTGACCGGGAGACGGTGTCCCGCTACTCGCTCGTCGTGATGGCCATGGACGCTGGGCTGGCCGTCAGGCTCAACAGCAGCACCACCGTCACTGTCGACATCCTCGACGAGAACGACAACGCGCCAGAGTTCACCCAGAGCGAGTCCCATATCGCCGTCCTGGAGACGACCCCCGTCAACACCCGCCTCATCCAGTTCCGAGGTTCGGACGCCGACCTGGGCGTCAACAGCGAGGTGACCTTCTCCATCACGGCCGGCAACCGCCGGGACACCTTCCACGTGGACCCGGCGACGGGCGAGCTGTACCTGCACAAGCCGCTGGACTTCGAGGACATCAGCTCCTACACGCTCAACATCACGGCCTCGGACGGCGGCAACCCCCGCCTGTCCACCACCGTGCCCTTCAGGGTCACGGTCCAGGACAGCAACGACAACCCGCCCGCCTTCCCCAACACCGCCATCGTGCGCCAGATCCGGGAGGGCATCCCCGTCAACACCCCCATCGTGACGGTCACGGCTGAGGACCCGGACTCGGGCGCCAACGGCCGCATCGTGTACGCCATCTCCGCCCAGGAGCCCGAGGGCCGCGGAGGCCGCCCCCACTTCGGGATCAACCCCAGCACGGGCGTGGTGCACACGCTGCAGCCCATCGACCGCGAAGCCGTCGATACCTTCCGCCTGACGGTCGTGGCCTCGGACCAGGCAGAGCCGCCCTCGGCGCGCCTCAGCGCCGAGAAGCTGGTCACCGTCATCGTGGAGGACGTCAACGACAACGCGCCCGTTTTCACCTCCATGGCGGCCGTGGTGCTGCCCGCCTCGGGCGACATCGTCACCACGGTCGTGGCCCGGGACGCCGACTCCGGCAGCAATGGCCTCGTCACCTACGAGCTGGTCAGCGGCGACCGGGACCTCTTCGCCCTCCATCGCAACTCAGGAACACTCAGCCTCCGGCGGCCGCCGTCCGCGGCCAGCTACCGCTACCAGCTCGCCGTCAAGGCCACCGACGAGGCCGTGCAGGTGGAGCGCCTCTCCACGGACGCGTACATCACCGTGCTCGCGGCCGGCGAGCCCGGGCCCGAGTTCATCGGGGGGCCCGTGCGCGGCCAGGTCGCCGAGAACATGCCGGCGGGCACGTCCGTGGCCACGGTCCGCGCCACGCTACCCGACCGGGCCGATGCCGCCCTCGAGTTGTACGTGACCAACGTGACGGCCTGCGGCTCCAACGCGCCCGCGGACCGTCTGTTCGTCGTGGACCCCAAGCTGGGGGTGCTGGCCACCACTCAGCCCCTGGACAGGGAGGCGGGCCCGCCCTCGGCTCCCTGCTACAACGTCGAGATCTTCGCCACCGTCGCCGGCGCCAAGCGACCGCAGACAGCAACAACCACGGTGAGTCTACGGCCATACCGTGTCTGGAGGAGGTCGAGTCGAGGGGAGGGCGGCTGCTCTAGAGCTGGCTCCTGGCTCCGCCCCTGGCTGCGGTGTCCGGCACGTGAAGCGCGCCGTGAACCCGTCCACACGCCCTGACGGCCTGTGAGGGAGCGGCGGAGCAGCGTTAGTGCCCGCGTGCGTGCGTGTGCATGCGTGCGTGTGTGTGTGCCCGGAGCGGAGCGCGTCCTGTAATGAAATGAAACATTCAACTTTTAAACGCACTTGGCTTCCTCTCCCCACTCCCGGCCACATTATCCTCATTATTGTGCTAAACACTCAGAACGGAGTGAACTCGGCCGCGGCGTCACGCAGACCCCCCCCCCCCCCAAGTGAAAGAGAACCCCCCTTTGGCGGCAAAGATTTAAAAGGTCCTGGTGCCTGCGCAGTCGCGGCCCGCTCGCAAGGACGATCCTTATCGATGCCGCTGTACGGCACAGCCGTGTCGTGCCCCGGATTTCGGTTCGGTCCCCAGAGGTCCTCGGAGGTCCGCAGGGCGGGGGCCGCTGAATGGAGAGTCCTGATTGGGCCGATAAAAATCACCGCCCACTTTCGGTTTGGTACCATTCCGTTTCCACGAAAAAACGCATCGCCGCCGCCCCGTAGTATGTGAACCCTACGTGGACTAATCAAGCTTTCGCTTGTCAGGGATTACGCGCTACAGACCCCTCCTTCCCCCTTTTCCCCTTGCTCCATGAGACGGTCTGGGTCTGTGATTGGAGGGGGAGGGGAAGGGGGTCATTGGTGGCCATTCTGTGTGCGTGTTACCTCCTGATCACCGTGTACGCCCGAGAGAGAGAGAGAGAGAGAGAGAGAGAGAGAGAGAGAGAGAGAGAGAGAGAGAGAGAGAGAGAGAGAGAGAGAGAGAGAGACAGACAGACAGACAGACAGACAGACAGACAGACAGACAGACAGACAGACAGACAGACAGACAGACAGACAGACAGACACAGACAGACAGACAGACAGACAGACAGACAGACAGACAGACAGACAGACAGACAGAGACAGACAGAAAGAGACAGACAGAGACAGAGATAGTATTTACTTTGCTTGGCAGTGTGCCCTGCTTTGCATACAACAGGCTGTGTCAGGCTGCACCGCGGTGCCCGCGACTCGTCTGATGGATTTAGGACTCATATGCCACACATCCCACCGCAGACGTGTTATTTATTATTGTTCTTGTTCTTGTCATGGCGGTCATTCACCCCTGGATTTCATGTTTTATCGTTATTATCTTTCATGAAATCGAACTCATCTTGTTTGTTAAATTGTAAAAAAATAAGTAATTAAAATGTATAATATTTTAAGCATGTGTTGGACCAATACACGTTTGCCCCCCCCCCCCCCCCCCCCCTCACCTTCCCGGGCCGACGGCTCCGTCTTGTGATGCGCCCGTAAACGCAAGAACGACGCCGCTGTAAAATGTATGCACCCGTTCGGCCCTGGCTCCGGGCCCTGGCGAAGCCTGGCGAAGCCTGGCGAAGCCTGGCGAAGCCCTGCCCTTGGCCTCCGCGGCCAAAAGTATGTACTAAATACGTGGGACGGCGGTGGCAGCGGCGGCGGCGGCGGCGGCGGACGAGAAAAATGTTTTTACAGTGCAGCACGACCGGTTAGTGACACCAAAGGCAGGGCCAGCATGAGGGCGATGCTGCGTACAAGCCACAAGCCGTTGTCCGGCCGGCGAGCCGCACGCGGGTGCGCGCTTCTGACCTCGACATTTTTCATAGCACTTGGTGTGCCGGGCGCCTGCAAGCGCCGGGGTAGGCCAGCCCGCACGACGCGCGTGCATACATATGTCGTTGTTGCCTACCCAACAGGCGCTAATGTCCCTTGTATAGCGGGTCGTGGGTTCAAGTACCTGGCGCAGAGATACTTGTTTTTTTGGTTGCCGTCGCGGCTCCTTGCTAAGCAGACGATGCCCCCCTCCCTCAATGATTACCATAACACCTGCGATTGGGAGGTGGGGGAGGGGGGGGGGGGGTAAACAACTGCAGTGCGTCACACTAACATGATGATGACTGGGGCTGCCACGCTGCCACGGAGCCCCGCCAGGGGTCCGCCAGGGGCCACAGGCGGTGGCAATTCATCAAAATGTGCTGTCAACAAAAAGACCACGGACAAAATAATTCATCGGTGAGAGAGAGAGAAAGAGAGAGAGAGAGAGAGAGAGAGAGAGAGAGAGAGAGAGAGAGAGAGAGAGAGAGAGAGAGAGAGAGAGAGAGGGGGGGGGGAGGAGGGGGGGCAATCAGATCGCCTCAGGACAGCACTTATCATGCTGGGTTCCGGGTTCGAATACCGACTCCCAAGAATATGCATACCTCGTTAATTTTGTTGTAACACAAAACACCAACAAATTGGATCGTGTGACATATGCAAGTGGGGGCGTAGATGTAGTGTGTGTGTGTGTGTGTGTGTGTGTGTTTGTTTGTGGGGGCGCGAGGGGAGAGAGAGAGAGAGAGAGAGAGAGAGAGAGAGAGAGAGAGAGAGAGAGAGAGAGAGAGAGAGAGAGAGCAGTGACGACGTCTCCAAGTGGCCGTGTTAGAAGCCATAAATCGCTCGGCGAAGTCGATAGTCGATACACGGTAGCGGCGGCCAGCGAGATGGACGCAGCGATTGCGCGCGCTCTCTCTCTCTCTCTCTCTCTCTCTCTCTCTCTCTCTCTCTCTCTCTCTCTCTCTCTCTCTCTCTCGCACTCACACCCACAGACCATGCCTGTTATATACTGTCCGGATTGCCTATTAGCAGCTTTGGCAGCGCGCGGGGAAATTGGGCCAATTTTTAAAATCTTGAGTGTAAGAACGAGCAGCGGACCGCCTCGCCTCAGCTCAACAAAGCGTCCTGCGTCCTATGTGTTTGTCGTGTGTGACAAGGCGTGTCGGGGCCTTATGGCTCTCTCTCTCTCTCTCTCTCTCTCTCTCTCTCTCTCTCTCTCTCTCTCTCTCTCTCTCTCTCTCTGTCTCTCTGTCTCTCTCTCTCTGTCTCTCCGTCTCTCTCTCCTGCCATAATGGAATGCCGATCGGGGCGCCGTTTAAATTCCATCACTTTTGAAATCCTTGGCATGAAAAGGGTCCCGCCCGCAGCGTTCACACGGCCCTAGTCCGTGTGTGTGTGTGTGGGTGTGTGTGTGTGTGTGGAGAGAGAGAGAGAGAGAGAGAGAGAGAGAGAGAGAGAGAGAGAGAGAGAGAGAGAGAGAGAGAGAGAGAGAGAGAGAGAGAGAGAGAGAGAGAGAGGGGGGGGGATCTAGGGAGCCCACCCATCTATAATTTCTTCTTCTTTCCGTCTCGGAGAGATGAGACTGTACGCATACTGTAGCACCACCACTACCGCCACCACAGAGGAGGATCCGAAAGCAATTAACTGGTCGCATGCAGTGTAGCACACCAAGCTAGTATGTGGCGGTGGCGGTCTCTGCCGGTACGGGGGGTCGGGTGGGGTCAGGCCGGGCGGGGCGGGGCAGGGCGGGGCTGGGCAGGGTCCCATAACGTCGTATGTAGGGCAGGGCGCTCTGGCAGCGGTGCGCGGCGCGTCGGAGCACGCCACCTCCGGCGCCTCCAGGGCCTCCTTCAGGACCTCCAGGGACTCCTCCGTGGCCTCCAGGGACTCCTCCGGGACCTCCAGGGCCTCCTCCGTGGTCTCCAGGGCCTTCTACAGGACCTCCAGGGCCTCCTCCGTGGTCTCCAGGGCCTTCTACAGGACCTCCAGGGCCTCCTCCGTGGCCTCTAGGGCCTCCTCCGGGACCTCCGGGGGGGGGGGGGGCTCTGTAACTGTGCGGCTTGTGCGCGAAGCCTGCCTGCCTTTGGTCCGTGCCGTGGTGCCGTGTCGGCCCGTGCTCACTGGCTGGGCGTGGTGCGGACCACAGTGTATGTGTACGTACCGCGGGCGCTGCCAGCCCCGCCAGCCCCGCCAGCCCCGCCAGCCTGGCCTCCACCCACGCTGCTGGCTATTCTCTAGTGTTCACCGCCCGCGTTCTGTGAGCAGCGGCTCCGCCTGGTAGTTTTGGTCAATCCGACATTAGGTCGGTCAGGTATCCAGTTCAGGCTGCTTGCCTCGGGGAGAGTAGTACACTAGGCAGTCGCGCGCGCGCGCGCGCGCGCGCGTGTGTGTGTGTGTGTGTGTGTGTGTGTGTGCACCGCCGGTAAGCCTTCTTGACCTTTTCGATTGCTTTGCTTGTGATTGCGTATTGCCGGGTCGACCGCCAAGCATTCACCCACCACCGATCCTCCCGATTGACGTTCGGTAAGCGCGCGCTCTCTCTCTGTCTCTTGCTCTCTCTCTCTCTCTCTCTCTCTCTCTCTCTCTCTCTCTCTCTCTCTCTCTCTCTCTCTCTCTCTCTCTCTCTCTGTCTATGCTCTCTCTCTCTCTCTCTCTCTCTCTCTCTCTCTCTCTCTCTCTCTCTCTCTCTCTCTCTCTCTCTCTCTCTCTCTCTCTCTCTCTCTCTCTCTCTCTCTCTCTCTCTCTCTCTCTCTCTCTCTCTCTCTCTCTCTCTCGCGCTCTCTCTCTCTCCCTCTCTGCGCCCTGAGGCCACACCACGGAGTGCACAGAGCCTGCCGCCGGCGTCGGTCTCATGGCATGGACGCCATGCATTTAAAGTGCAGTACCCCCTTCCCCTTCCCCTGCCCCTTTTCCCCTTCCCTTCCGCTTTTAACGCGAGGAAGTCGGCAGGGGGCACGTTCCGACACAGAGAAAGAGAGAGGGAGCAAGGAAAGGGGACGGGGGGGGGGGGGGAGCATGTTAAACTGTGTGCGTGTGTGTGGCATAAGCAGGCAGTGCGAAAAGCCCTGGCCAAAGCAACGCACAACTACCATGCGCATTTCACACACGCACACACACACTCACACACACACGCACGGGTGCGCGTCCGTTTGCGCCAACATTCCATTTCCCTGTATTGGCACGCCTGGCCAGTGCGTGGTATAAGTACAATCTGGCCGTCCGGGTCGGGCGATTACCATGAGCGCGTATGATGAGCAGCGCTGCCAACCGTTCGGCTCTCTGCGGCAGGCTGCCCAGGCTGGCCACCCGCGGTCGCGCGCACACACTACGGCTGAGAGCTGTGCGGCTCTGTGCGCTCGGAGAAGGCACTTTTCGCGCCCAATTTCAAAATCGGTGCGCGGCCGTGGCCTCGCTTGAATAGAATCAGTGATTTAAAAACAAAAACAAAAAACAACCTTTTTGATTCTCGCTTGTGAGAAGCCGGTCATATTGACTGCCTTAAGTAATAATAATTTAAGAAAAATTACACATGGGATGGTATCGGCGCCGGTGGTGCTCTCAGCCGTGACGCCATGACCACGCGACCCGTGGCCGCGCAGCCCGCGCAGGGTGCGGAATTTTCACGCCGAGCAATTACCCTGCTTTTTTCCCCCTTTCCCAGCGGCGAGCCGTTGATGTTGTTTTTGTTTTTGTTATTGTGGCCGGGGGCACTTCGCCAGGCTTCATGCCTTCAACAACAACAAAAACACCACCACCAAGGCCCTAGCCATGCAAAATCTGACGGGGCTTGGGGCTTGTCTTGTCTTATCCTCTGTGCGATGAGGGTACGGAGAGGGGGGGGGGGGGCTGCAAAATGAAATAAATGCTTGATCGGTACGGCCGGGCGGGCTGCTGCTGGTGCCTGGAGCGTCGGCGTCGGCGCTCGTACCCTCTCTCTCTTCTTCACGCATCGTCTCTCTCTCTCTCTCTCTCTCTCTCTCTCTCTCTCTCTCTCTCTCTCTCTCTCTCTCCCTCTCTCTCTCTGCGTTATGTCAATAACCTCCCCCTCCCTCCCCGGATCGGTAGGGCGTTGCGTGACCCTGGAGCAGTATGGGGAGCCGTGGTGCCGCCGGCGGGGGCGCGGTGGGGGCGCGGGGGCCGGCCGGGGGCCTCGTCGGCGTCCTCCCCGAGGCGTGGCCGTCGTTGGCGTGCACTACCCGGTGCCGCCGGACCCTGGCTGCCCCTGGCGGGGGGCGTTCCCACGGCGGAGGACGCCGTCGACGCCGCCCTTCCACAGCGGGGCGTGGAGCCGGCGCTGCCTATGGCGGTGCCCCCCTCGGCCCAGCCGGGCCCAGCATGCCACGGCATCTCATTTGCATGAAGCGCTGGGCGAGGGGCTATCGGCTGCCTGTGCTGGGTCCGCTGGCAGGCTTTCGGGTCCGGCACCGGGGGTTGGGCCCCGGGTGAAAGTGCTTATATATAGATTATATATAGGGTATATATCGCTTATATATATACTCTACATATATTCATATATATTCATATATCAGGAGATATATAATGATATATACCCATACGTCATACTATATATGACGATATACCAGGTGTATCATTGGCCCCGGGCAGTTTCGGTTTTAGGCAGTCCCGCAACACACTATCTCCGTCTCTTTCTGGCTCGGCCAGACGCGTGAGACAGAGACAGAGATA
>CM076256.1:14914279-14931779 GCA_038380765.1 Odontothrips loti
GAGCGCGGGGCCGTATATGTCTGAGAACAATGCGGTCGAGCGAGCCTCCGCCGCAACCCGGCTACCCCCGAATACCGAACACCACCCCTATGTACCCTATGTACCGAACGGGAATATTATTTCTGTAGAGAAAAAAAAATGTATATGTAAGGAGAATGCAGATGGTGTTCCAGGACGTCCAAGGACGTTCCAATGAGGTGTCCCCAGACACGTCGCATAGGCGGTACGGGAGCGGTGCAGCGTGAAACACGAAGCCGTGTTGGCTGCCCTGCCGTCCGCGGCAGCAGCAGCCAGTCCCCAGACGAGACGTTCAAACCGGCCTGCCGCCCCGCCCCGCCCCGCCCCGCCCCGCCCCGCCGCACCCTTTGCCGGCTCTGCCCGCCTCGGTCTGGAACGCGTGCGAACGTGGTGTGCTGTATAGCCGAATCGCACTATTTTAATTTCCTCTGATTTTGGAGAATTTTCTGAAACATTTGAGTTGGGGTGGCCACAGCGATGACACCTGCACCACTACGACGAAACAGGTCTCGAGACACCGTTTGTGGAATCCGAGTCCAAAGGAACATGTACATCAAAACTGGAGCGTAAATGGCAAACGTTTTTCCGAAACAGAGCCTCCTCAAGTCCCTTATCGCTTGAAATTGGGCGAAGATCATGACTGTTTGATTGTCAGTGGCGGGCGGCATGGCTGCGCGGGCAGCGGCGGGCAGCCCGGGGCCGTCGGATAGCATCGAACACAGGGCCGCGGTAGCGCCCCCCCCCCCCCCCCCCCTCCGACCCGCCTCCTCGGGAAAAGAAATAATCGTTGTCGGTGATGCCGGCACGGCCTGCCTCCGGCCTCCTCCGTGTTTATTGCCCGAAATCCGACTACTCTCTCTCTCTCTCTCTCTCTCTCTCTCTCTCTCTCTCTCTCTCTCTCTCTCTCTCTCTCTCTCTCTCTCTCCTGCGTTCCAATACTGTCTTCCTGTGTGGACATTTTATTTGTCGCGGTGCTGTACACATCTCGTCAGACGGCAACACAGTGACGTCCAGGAACGCGCATTCCATCGTGACGTCACGTGAACTGTGTGGGGTGTGTTCCGCAGCAGTGCGGCACCGGTGCCCGTTGCGGTCGTTGCCGGTCGCTTTGACTGCTGGACCGAGAGTGTATGTTCCTGAAACGATGTCGTGGCGCTAGCGGCGTTGAGGTTGAGGAGGCTGGCCGACTAGTTGGCTGCTGGCTCCCAACGCCTGGGGCGGCACCGGCCCTCGCCACGCCAAACTGCGTCTCGGTCCGCCCCACTTCGCCGCACGCTTGCGTCAGGGGAGGGGGGAGAGGGAGAATTAGGGGGCATCGCGCCAGGTGGACCTACCTACGCATGCCATCGCTTGCCACCCTATCTATCTACCTATATATCTATCTACCTATCTATCCGTCTATGTATCTGTCATACCTGGGTGGTGCACTGGCAGCTTACCGAGCGGCCGCCTTAGGCCAAGCCGTGGGCGATCTCTGCCCGACACCGCATCGGAATTCTCTCAACCGAGTCGCTGCCCGCGGCCCACGGCCGCGGGCAGAGAGCGGGTATATCTGCACGATTCGTTCGGGGAACGCGCGAAAATATGCTTAAGATGAGTTGGGGTTGCCATGATAATATCTAGGTCCTCCGAGCGTGGAATAGGGCAATCCTGTCGGTGGTTTCCTCGCGGGCCGGTAGCGGGGAGCGTGTGTGGGTACGCTGCGGAGGCAGGCGGGCATTCCTCTGAGCCGTCCTACCTGTCCCCCGAAAGGTGGGCAGCCCGCAGCGAATCCCCTATTAGATAGGATTCCAACGAGGCTTAAAAGCGGAAGCTGAAGAACAAAAACACATCCAAACCGGCGAAACTCTCGAGAGCAGGTATGAGAAATATCGATGCATGAGGGCCCGCGGCAAATGCGGTAGCTATCCTCCAAACACACTCAAAACGCCATTCAAGTTTCTCATAGCGGCTCTCGACAGTTCCCAGTCTGGAAGAGCTTTTGCTCCTTAACTTCCGTTTCTAAGTCTGATTGGAAACATCTATTCGGCCATGTTGCGGGTAAGGCTCAAGATCATGGGAGGCCTGCCCATACTTCCGAATGGGGCACCTCCTTACACGACTTCTCTGACCATGCCCATGCAGTCGTCATGGGCTTGCTTCTCTGTTTGTGGACGTCGTCACTGCACCTCCTCGGCGTCATCCTTATGCGTCTGCTGCATGTCCACCTCGGCGTCGTCCTCTTGAGCGCCACTTCCAGGCGTACCAACCGTGTTTGCTCACGTTCTCTGTTGTTGTTGGAGCACCACCGGGCGGAAACATCCTCTCGTCTCGTCTGTGTCAGGTGTTAGGTGACGTCACCCTGCTAGAAGAAGAAGAATCTCAGAGGAACTGCTACGTGTTCTGAGGAGGTTATTGTCTGGGTCTTTGACCCTAAGTCTGGATTGGCAAAGCAGTTTGGTGAAATTGATTAGGACAGCTCAATTGCGGCAGTTTGAATGCGTGACAGGTCATGCGGTGAAAGCGACTGCAGGACTCCTTAGGGTATTACTCAAGACGAAAGGTATAAAGAGGAAGGAAGGGCAAAGCAAAGCGGCAAACCGGCCCACGCCCAGAATAGGATAAGTGGAGAGAGAGACAGAGAGGAGAGAGGGGGCAGAATATGAGGGAAGCCGAGATTACTCACGGGACAGCCAAGGTCTTTTGCCGTGCTTAGCTTCATTACAACAACCGTCTCTGAAAATGGCAATATGGCGACGCCCAGTACACTAAGTAACTGCCTCTCTCTGTCTGCCGTCCTTCTCGTGCCTTATTTCATAAACCGTCTGCGGATTTGAGTTAATCCCGCACGGCACCACGGCACCCCGCTGGGGACACACCCAAGTCTTTGTTGGACCCCTTTGGTTTGTTCTTGAGAGGTACAAATGAGGTTTGGAAACGCGGCCATGGCGGTGGCATACCGGCGCTGCCGTTTTATTCAGCTGAGAGCAGTTTCAAACTGTTGAATGAGTCTTGAATTTTGCCCCGCCGGGTCACGTGACCTGTTTGATTTGCATGCTGGGAGTGCTGTATAATTATCATCCCTGGTTCGGCCCACATACTGACCGCGTTCGATCGGCATTAGGCACTAAACACGTTGCCCCCGGAGCACACGATGCTGAGTCAGCGCGTCGGCCATCCTCTCGGGGATCCTCTCCGAGATCGGCATCCTCCTCGGGGATCCTTCGATGATCGGTTGGGGGAATCGGTTCGGTAGGCGACAGGCCTTGTTTCCAGCCTCTGGTACCCCATCATTCCGCCATTAGCTGGATCACGGACTAGATTATGATAATACTGACCCATGCCCCCCCCCCCTTTTCCTCTGTCTCTCTCGCTCTCTGAGAGAGCGCGAGGTACCCGCGCGGGGAAAGTCTTCCATCTTTCTGATTTGTCATTTTTCTCGCCAGACCTGGAATGCGAGAACCCAAACCGTCAAGTGCACGCTCGACTTGTTTACGCGCGCACACACACACACACATTCACATCGTGCGAACACGCAACTGGTTCTCATTTGTATATGTGCTCACCTCTGCCTAGCAGCCAGCGCTCCTCGCGTCTGCTCTCTTTTGATCAGCAAAGCGAGGCGGGGCAACACGACGTAAAGGACAGAGACAGCAACAAACTGCCGAGATGCGCAATAACAATTCCGCAGGCATGAAAACGCATTCGACCGGACTTGTGAGGTCGATGCAGAGGGGCCGGCTGGACTCTACAGCACGGTCGACTTGATTTGGTGGAAAAGTTTGCAATTGCCATAGGGCTTATGGGCATAGAGTTAGTAGGCTAGGTTAGGTTACCCGTCCTTCTAACTCTATTGCTTATGGGCCGTGTGCACGAGGGGATCATTATTGTCCCGTCTTTGGCACCTTTCTAGCACCTCTTGGACCTCAGGACTCGGTACTGGTGTAACTATGGACTTGGTGAGGACCTCTTGTGAGCTTGCAGCTCATGACCCGTGCCCCCGGGCCCCCGGGCCTGGCCTTGTGAGTGAGTCTTGCCCCCCGTGGGGCTGAGGGGCCGATGCCCAGGCCACTGCCCAGGCCGGCCTCTCCGGCTCCCACGGGCGGACAGCACCTGTTAGAAATACGCACCAAGCAGACGAAAACAGAGTGCAAACCTTTTGTGAATGTCGCCCGAATTTGTTTATAATTATATATTTTTTTTTTGCTGTTTTATACCGTGTTCAGAAGCAAGACCACGAAGGCATGACAGCCGACCACCGCGGCGCCTTCTAGGAGTCTTTTACAGCGCTCTTTTACGATTCCTAGACCTTTTGCACCGCCCTCCAGAACAAACAACTTGTTTCCGGCACCAAGACGTCCGCTAATTGGCCTATTCATTTGCATGCAAAATGAAAAACCGACCGCGACCGGGCGGGACATTTGAAACACTGTCTCTCGGGGGCAATGGCGGCCGGACGCTCGATCGGTCAGTTTCTGGGCGGCGGCGACTGGCCGAATGTGGCTTTAATTACGACAAGGCGCTGAGTGACACCAGAGCGTGTTTTCAAAACGTTCTCGGAAGCGCGCGCAGCTCGCAGCAGCCGATCAGAGTTTTCCAGCCTAGTGAGTAAACCGCTGGGGTGGGGGAGTCTGGTCCGGGGACTCCGGGGGGCTGCGGGCCCCCCGTGAAGGTACAAGATGCCCCATGACTGGGCACAGCCTGGCCACAGCCTGGCCACAGCCTGGCCACAGCCTGGCCACAGCCTGGCCACAGCCTGGCCACAGCCTGGCCACAGCCTGGCCACAGCCTGGCCACAGCCTGGCCACAGCCTGGCCACAGCCTGGCCACAGCCTGGCCACAGCCTGGCCACAGCCTGGCCACAGCCTGGCCACAGCCTGGCCACAGCCTGGCCACAGCCTGGCCACAGCCTGGCCACAGCCTGGCCACAGCCCTGGCCACAGCCTGGCCACAGCCTGGCCACACAGCCTGGCCACAGCCTGGCCACAGCCTGGCCACAGCCTGGCCACAGCCTGGCCACAGCCTGGCCACAGCCTGGCCACAGCCTGGCCACAGCCTGGCCACAGCCTGGCCACAGCCTGGCCACAGCCTGGCCACAGCCTGGCCACAGCCTGGCCACAGCCTGGCCACAGCCTGGCCACAGCCTGGCCACAGCCTGGCCACAGCCTGGCCACAGCCTGGCCACAGCCTGGCCACAGCCTGGCCACAGCCTGGCCACAGCCTGGCCACAGCCTGGCCACAGCCTGGCCACAGCCTGGCCACAGCCTGGCCACAGCCTGGCCACAGCCTGGCCACAGCCTGGCCACAGCCTGGCCACAGCCTGGCCTGGCCACAGCCTGGCCACAGCCTGGCCACAGCCTGGCCACAGCCTGGCCACAGCCTGGCCACAGCCTGGCCACAGCCTGGCCACAGCCTGGCCACAGCCTGGCCACAGCCTGGCCACAGCCTGGGCCACAGCCTGGCCACAGCCTGGCCACAGCCTGGCCACAGCCTGGCCACAGCCTGGCCACAGCCTGGCCACAGCCTGGCCACAGCCTGGCCACAGCCTGGCCACAGCCTGGCCACAGCCTGGCCACAGCCTGGCCACAGCCTGGCCACAGCCTGGCCACAGCCTGGCCACAGCCTGGCCACAGCCTGGCCACAGCCTGGCCACAGCCTGGCCACAGCCTGGCCACAGCCTGGCCACAGCCTGGCCACAGCCTGGCCACAGCCTGGCCACAGCCTGGCCACAGCCTGGCCACAGCCTGGCCACAGCCTGGCCACAGCCTGGCCACAGCCTGGCCACAGCCTGGCCACAGCCTGGCCACAGCCTGGCCACAGCCTGGCCACAGCCTGGCCACAGCCTGGCCACAGCCTGGCCACAGCCTGGCCACAGCCTGGCCACAGCCTGGCCACAGCCTGGCCACAGCCTGGCCACAGCCTGGCCACAGCCTGGCCACAGCCTGGCCACAGCCTGGCCACAGCCTGGCCACAGCCTGGCCACAGCCTGGCCACAGCCTGGCCACAGCCTGGCCACAGCCTGGCCACAGCCTGGCCACAGCCTGGCCACAGCCTGGCCACAGCCTGGCCACAGCCTGGCCACAGCCTGGCCACAGCCTGGCCACAGCCTGGCCACAGCCTGGCCACAGCCTGGCCACAGCCTGGCCACAGCCTGGCCACAGCCTGGCCACAGCCTGGCCACAGCCTGGCCACAGCCTGGCCACAGCCTGGCCACAGCCTGGCCACAGCCTGGCCACAGCCTGGCCACAGCCTGGCCACAGCCTGGCCACAGCCTGGCCACAGCCTGGCCACAGCCTGGCCACAGCCTGGCCACAGCCTGGCCACAGCCTGGCCACAGGCCACAGCCTGCCACAGCCTGGCCACAGCCTGGCCACAGCCTGGCCACAGCCTGGCCACAGCCTGGCCACAGCCTGGCCACAGCCTGGCCACAGCCTGGCCACAGCCTGGCCACAGCCTGGCCACAGCCTGGCCACAGCCTGGCCACAGCCTGGCCACAGCCTGGCCACAGCCTGGCCACAGCCTGGCCACAGCCTGGGCCACAGCCTGGCCACAGCCTGGCCACAGCCTGGCCACAGCCTGGCCACAGCCTGGCCACAGCCTGGCCACAGCCTGGCCACAGCCTGGCCACAGCCTGGCCACAGCCTGGCCACAGCCTGCCACAGCCACAGCCTGGCCACAGCCTGGCCACAGCCTGGCCACAGCCTGGCCACAGCCTGGCCACAGCCTGGCCACAGCCTGGCCACAGCCTGGCCACAGCCTGGCCACAGCCTGGCCACAGCCTGGCCACAGCCTGGCCACAGCCTGGCCACAGCCTGGCCACAGCCTGGCCACAGCCTGGCCACAGCCTGGGCCTGGCCACAGCCTGGCCACAGCCTGGCCACAGCCAGCCTGGCCACAGCCTGGCCACAGCCTGGCCACAGCCTGGCCACAGCCTGGCCACAGCCTGGCCACAGCCTGGCCACAGCCTGGCCACAGCCTGGCCACAGCCTGGCCACAGCCTGGCCACAGCCTGGCCACAGCCTGGCCACAGCCTGGCCACAGCCCGGCCTCAGAGCGGCCGCAGCATCCACCATAAATCATGCGCCAAACAAACCCGTGGCGGTCTGGACTCGGACCTCTCGGACGGTCCGGGGGCGAGAGCGGCCCAAAGGGAGACTAGACAGCCGAGTGCTCTTCCCTGCGTAGGCCGCGTTACATCATTGGCGGATGGTCCCCGGTCGGAGAGGAGGAGAAGGGGTAAATGTGTCTCGAAAGACCGACGCATAAAATTCAAAACGCTCGCTCTCCGCGCGGTGTAAGGCAGGCGCAGGACTTTGCCTCGGGCGGACTGGAGGTTGGGGGAGAGGAGGGGGGGGGGGGCACTCAACCTACCGTAGCAGCGCGTCAGGGGGACCGGAGGGGGCCGACTCGCTCAACGTTAGTGTTTCTTGCGAATGCAGCACACGCGGCCGAATATTGACTCGGCCATTTCATCCGACGTGTGCGCGCGCTCTTGCGGTGTGTTTCTTATGACTTGCTTGTCGTCAGGAAATACCTGACCTAGCCTAACCTAACCCCCGGAGGAACTCACATTCTGTCGTGATTTCTCCCCCGTGGCACGGACCGTCAAGGAACCCACGCTAGTGATTTCTCCTTTCTGGCACTCATCCACCGGCTGCGTTGCATGTTCTATGAGCGTCGCGGTAATGACCGGTTGTAACCCGATTTAGTTACACCGGATGAAAACGCCGCTTCAGGCCGCGTCTGCCTCTGTCGCACACCTGCTGCTGGTTTGAGTCCTATCGTCGAGTCTGGTCCTATAGTCCAGTCCTAGTTTAGTATGTCCGTACCATTCCTCGCATCGTCCCAGGAGTTCTTAGTGCGCGTAAAAAATACCACGCGGAGTGCACAAACCGACAAAAGTTATTTCGGATGACCTATATGTAGCTCGTCGTGAGTCGTGGCAAACGCTCTCGCTCCGACGGCTCCCAGACGCGCCGAGTCACGCCCGGATCAAAGCCTTTTGGAATTCCCGCGCCCGCCAAATCCGGCGCACACGGCGGTCCCGTCTCTACGGCGTCATACTTCTGATTCGATTGTGTTCCTCGGCGAAAGGTTTGGATATCCTGGGGGAGGGAGAGAGAGAGAGAGAGAGAGAGAGAGAGAGAGAGAGAGAGAGAGAGAGAGAGAGAGAGAGAGAGAGAGAGAGAGAGAGAGAGAGGGAGAGAGGGAAATAGAGGGGCCGGACGTCACGTGACCAGAGCCGGCGTTTCTAGTGGCTAGAGGATCAGCGCACCGTCCGCAGAGGCAAAATAGGAAAACCATCGCAAGTGGGTGGGGATGGCACCGCAGTTGCGGTTTTCGGCCGAACTCTATAGTACCTCCCCCCTCCCCTCCCCTCCCCTCCCCTCCTCTCCAATCAGCCGGCACTCTTAGGGGTCATTCGGGCCAGGAGAGAGAGACTCTTCCCCCGAATTACAGGATGATTTGGTATCGAGGCGGAGAAGGGGGGGGGGCGAAAGTAAAAGTCCTATCGTCAAGTAGTCTTGAATACCGTGGGGGATTATTGACAGTTCGTCGTGCAGGCAGCCCCCCTCCCTTTCTCCCTCCCGCCCTCTCGGACCCCCCTTTCTCTTTCAAGACGGTTTGGTACTCTGTAGTCCTTGAAGAGACTTCGCTCGGTTGCTGCCTGCCACGTGCAATATCCTAGAGGTGGCAACAAATTGACTGATCTCTTCAGGTTGGGGCCGTTGGCGCCCTCTGCCGTCGTACGTTTCGCAGTGTAGGGCCCTTTTCCGTGTCCCGGCTATCAATCGCTGACGTCCACCCTGCCCACGCAATGTTGCATGCCGGGACCAGGGGGAAACCCGAGAGGTCACCCCGTACCGTTCGCTGTGTCCGCCTTGGTTGGTCGTACATAGTGCAGACCCTTTTCAAAAAAACAAACAAAAAACTACACTTTTTTTTGCCTGAAATGGTATGGAAGCAGCTTGCTTATATTAAACATTTTTCGTATTCTAAAACAACAAAAAAAGGAAGACAACAACAAAGAAAACCGGGAAAGAATAAAATAACAAGTGCGACGATCAAGGGAAATATAATGAAACGGTGAGAGAAGCGAGTGTAATGATGGAGAGGGAGCTTCTGTTTGAGGCACGTAGTCACGTGATCCCAGCCGGCCAATCAAAGCCTTATTATCAGGAGCGGGACTTTCGAACAGAGACACGTAACTCGCAGGGGTTCGTCCCGGCGGTCACCCTGACAACTTTGCATGCAAAAATGTGGGGAGGGAAACTGGCGAAAGCAGTCATTCTGTGCGGGCATTCTTGTCGCTACGGTCGTGAGTGGAAATATGACGGACAGCTCTGTTCTTCACATACGCCATTTGATGTCAAATGTCGGAAGCTGCGTATTTGAAACACTGGAAACTCGTCAAAGTTAAAAAGTCGTGCCAAAATTTTAACTATTAAATCGATTCGAATTTTGAAATTTTAAACAAATAAAAAACGGAAAAAAACAACCGTGTCAAACCATTTCATATTTTTCATTCGCGCTGGTTAGACCGGATCTGTGTGTTCATTTGAAGACAGTCCATGTTATCATTCCTAGTGCACGCATCTTGTCTGCCGAGACGTTGGTCACTGTGTTTGCTTTCGGGCGCCCCCTTCTCCGGCCCCAGAGCAAACAAACTCCGAATCTGAATCACGCTCTAATCCACGTCGCCCGTATTGACTCTGTTCCTGTTATTGTTGCAGGTAAGAGTCTCGAGGTGGTCGGTTCTGGTCCTGGTGAGTCAACAGTCGATACCACGATGACGAGTGCGAAGGCTCCGCTGGCTCCGCGCTGCGACTCCCGCTCTGGTCGCACTCTTGTGGAGCCTCGGAGTGCAATTCTCGCACCAGCCTGTACTCTCTTGTTGTGCGGTGCGACCGTCTGGTCAAAATGTTGCAGTTGGTGTTCCATTGTGCAGGGGAGCCTCGGCAGGCCCCATTCGGCACAGGTGTCGGGTGTTTGATGTCCGCAAATGCGTGCGCGCTTCAGAGGTGCCACTCCACGTCACAACGGCCTTGTCACATGGTGACCGCGCCGACGAGGCGTGGCCGGCAGCAGCTATACGCATGCGCGCCGAGTAGCTCGTCGACGTGTCGTGCCATTCGCACCCTTTTAATTATGCCCAGTGGAGCTAGTAGTACACTGCTGGAGAGGGCGCCTGGAGTCGCCGTGCCACGTAACTTGTGAACGGCCGCTTGGGTGTTTGAACCCTAGGCCGGCTCAGCTCGGCAGCATCATAACTTACTAGGCAGAGGTCTCTACCCCGTGCCGCGTGCGCAGAGCGTGCGCAGAGCGTGTGCGCCGCGTGCCGTCTCGTATAATGTTGTGATGGTGTGTCGTCCGCTAAGTCACAGCCACAGGTCTGGAGGTCGGCCAGCATGGCGGCACGGCACGCCTCGGCATGGCGCATGCCCCGATCTATCATTGTGTCTCTGTCTCCCTCTCTCTCTCGTGTGTGTGTGTGTGTGTGTGTGTGTGTGTGTGTGTGTGTGTGTGTGTGTGTGTGTGTGTGTGTATGTGCGTCGCTGTCTCGCTCGCACCAACGGGATCGGCGGGGCCGACACGGAGAGGCAATTTGTGCATAGCAAACGAGAACGGCTGAGAGAAACCGTCTCCGGGCGGCACGGAGGCGGCGTCCCGGCCCCAGCCGTCCTAGAGGTCCTCGCCCTGGTCTTTGAGTTTGAGTGCGGCCAGTCTGTATCGGAGTGGTGGTGGCTCTCCTCCTCAAGTCCCTCGTCATCGGGGACCTAGTGCTCTGAGTCACCCCGACGAGTCCGCGGCGTCCAGGATGAGGGCCCAGAAGTCTGAGACGAGGGTCCGGTCCGAGGCGACAGGGCCTGCCGCGGTCCGTGGCGGCTCGGCTCGGCTCCCAGGCTCGGCAGCCGCTCGGTTCGGCCGTTCCGAGCTCGGCTCGTCACCGGGCTTCGCCTGGCCATGCCATGAGGCTGGGCGGCTGGCGGCTGGGCCCACACCACACCGGCCTGGGCCTGGGCAGGGCACCGGAGGACCGGGAGGGAACCGGGAGGGAACCGGGACTGGTTGCACAGCATTCTTGGAGCGATTTGAACCGCCGCCGCCGCCACTGCTGCCGCTACCACTGCCGCCGCAACAACCGCTGCGTAGCGACGTCTGGCCAGGGGGGGGGGGATACGCCCCCCTCCTCTCACCACCATGACACACCTCTCGCCCGGCCGCACGCCGCACGCCTCCATTCTTCATAGCTTGACGGGCCGGGGCCTGCCGGGGGCTTAGGGCTCGTTCACGTACCACGTGACGCACTACGGCGTGGCGGGGTGGTCGTCGCCGGGGGCCTCGAACACGCGGGGCCCCGCCGGGCGTGACACTCGGCGGAGATTTATTCTCGGCCCGGGACACTTGGAGACTTATCTGTGCACGGGGCTAATGCACCGTTCGCGCGGCGCCGGCCCAGCCCGCTCCGCTTTGCATAAATACACAATCAGCTGGGCCCTGGCCTGCCCGGCACGGCCCGGCACGGCCCGGCACGGCCCGGCACGGCCCGGCACGGCCCGACCCGGCCCCGAAGGGTCGCTCTCCTTCTCTTTGTCGCTCTCGCAGACCGCCCCCCCCCCCCCCCCCGCGCTCTCCCCGTCCCGCTCCCACTTAAGCCGGGCCCGCGATAAATTCGGGCATTTAGAACCGCACGCATGCCTGCCAAACGCGGCGTCGCGCGACGCGAAAGTTTTCACTCTGCTGCGCCCGCGGCAACAACGGCACTGAAGCCAGCCGGGGGTATTCGAACCCGCGACTGTGATTCCAGGCTCATTGCTTGGCTCGCCTGGCTTGAGACGGTTGGCAGCACTGGAGTGCATCGGTACGGCACGGCACGCTCGCCGGGTCACGCCCGCTTGCACGCCCACCGCGCCGTGTAAATACCCCCCGCTTATCGGCAGCAACAGCTGTCTGCGCATGCGCACACGCGTACACACGTTTCCGCGCCGACACGCCGACCGGGCCCGTCCGCCTCTCCGGGCGTCCGCGGGTCCCTCCGTGGGTCCCTCCGTGGGTCCCTCCGTGGGTCCCTCCGTGGGTCCCTCCGTGGGTCCCTCCGTGGGTCCCTCCGTGGGTCCCTCCGTGGGTCCCTCCGTGGGTCCCTCCGTGGGTCCCTCCGTGGGTCCCTCCGTGGGTCCCTCCGTGGGTCCCTCCGTGGGTCCCTCCGTGGGTCCCTCCGTGGGTCCCTCCGTGGGTCCCTCCGTGGGTCCCTCCGTGGGTCCCCGTGGGTCCCTCCGTGGGTCCCTCCGTGGGTCCCTCCGTGGGTCCCTCCGTGGGTCCCTCCGTGGGTCCCTCCGTGGGTCCCTCCGTGGGTCCCTCCGTGGGTCCCTCCGTGGGTCCCTCCGTGGGTCCCTCCGTGGGTCCCTCCGTGGGTCCCTCCGTGGGTCCCTCCCTCCCTCCGTGGGTCCCTCCGTGGGTCCCTCCGTGGGTCCCTCCGTGGGTCCCTCCGTGGGTCCCTCCGTGGGTCCCTCCGTGGGTCCCTCCGTGGGGTGGGTCCCTCCGTGGGTCCCTCCGTGGGTCCCTCCGTGGGTCCCTCCGTGGGTCCCTCCGTGGGTCCCTCCGTGGGTCCCTCCGTGGGTCCCTCCGTGGGTCCCTCCGTGGGTCCCTCCGTGGGTCCCTCCGTGGGTCCCTCCGTGGGTCCCTCCGTGGGTCCCTCCGTGGGTCCCGTGGGTCCCTCCGTGGGTCCCTCCGTGGGTCCCTCCGTGGGTCCCTCCGTGGGTCCCTCCGTGGGTCCCCCTCCGTGGGTCCCTCCGTGGGTCCCTCCGTGGGTCCCTCCGTGGGTCCCTCCGTGGGTCCCTCCGTGGGTCCCTCCGTGGGTCCCTCCGTGGGTCCCTCCCTCCGTGGGTCCCTCCGTGGGTCCCTCCGTGGGTCCCTCCGTGGGTCCCTGGGTCCCTCCGTGGGTCCCTCCGTGGGTCCCCCTCCGTGGGTCCCTCCGTGGGTCCCTCCGTGGGTCCCTCCGTGGGTCCCTCCGTGGGTCCCTCCGTGGGTCCCTCCGTGGGTCCCTCCGTGGGTCCCTCCGTGGGTCCCTCCGTGGGTCCCTCCGTGGGTCCCTCCGTGGGTCCCTCCGTGGGTCCCTCCGTGGGTCCCTCCGTGGGTCCCTCCGTGGGTCCCTCCGTGGGTCCCTCCGTGGGTCCCTCCGTGGGTCCCTCCGTGGGTCCCTCCGTGGGTCCCTCCGTGGGTCCCTCCGTGGGTCCCTCCGTGGGTCCCTCCGTGGGTCCCTCCGTGGGTCCCTCCGTGGGTCCCTCCGTGGGTCCCTCCGTGGGTCCCTCCGTGGGTCCCTCCGTGGGTCCCCTCCGTGGGTCCCTCCGTGGGTCCCTCCGTGGGTCCCTCCGTGGGTCCCTCCGTGGGTCCCTGGGTCCCTCCGTGGGTCCCTCCGTGGGTCCCTCCGTGGGGTCCCTCCGTGGGTCCCTCCGTGGGTCCCTCCGTGGGTCCCTCCGTGGGTCCCTCCGTGGGTCCCTCCGTCGGGTCCCTCCGTGGGTCCCTCCGTGGGTCCCTCCGTGGGTCCCTCCGTGGGTCCCTCCGTCCCTGGGTCCCTCCGTGGGTCCCCTCCGTGGGTCCCTCCGGGGTCCCTCCGTGGGGGGTCCCTCCCGTGGGTCCCTCCGCGGGTCCCTCCGTGGGTCCCTCCGTGGGTCCCTCCGCGGGTCCCTCCGTGGGTCCCTCCGCGGGTCCCTCCAGGGTTCCTCCGGGGGTCCGGGGCTCCTCCGGGGTCCGGGGGCCCCTCCAAGTTCCGGGGTATCGGGGGCCCTTCCAAGTTCCGGGGGTCTGGGGGGCCCCTGCGGGGGTCCGCGAGCTCATCCGGGGGTCAGGGGTCTCACGTCTCAGGTACCGGACCATCCGTGAAGTAGTATACGTCCTTGACGCTGTCGCCGGGGCACACCTCATCTGACCGGCCCGCGCGCACAGCGCCTGCTGGGTAGGCAGCCACGACCTCTGCACGCACGCGTGTCGTGCGGGCTGGCCTACCCCCGGCGATCGCAGGCGCTCGCATACCTTGTTCCCCCGCAGTCCCTCACCGCGGGCAGCCTGTCATGTTATGAGCGGGGCGAGATTTGACGTCTCATCGGACAAACATCTGTCAGTCCATCACGGGGCCGAGCATCTAACAGCCCAGCGCCCTGCTTGTGTATCTGTTTTTTTTTTTTAAGAGGAACGGTGTCCGGCCGCCGCGCTGGCGGCGTTTGTGTGTGTGTGATAACTGCGGAGGGATGGTGCACTTCTCACGGACTCGGCCGCGCACGGTTCCCACACGGCGCCGCAGAGATCGTATGAGAAATTCAGGTTTTTCGCAGGGTGCTCTTTCTGTTTGTATCGTTTCACACGTGCGCGGCGCCGCAGTAAACTGGTCACACGATGAGACCTACCGACTAACTTCTTCGTTTTCCGTTCACAAAAAGATCAACTAATCCCGCCCCCCTCGTTCATTTGTCAGTGCAATTATGCGCCATCCGGGCGCCTGCGAGTGCTGGGGTAGGCCAGCCCGCAAGACACACGTGCGCACACAAGTCGTGGTTGCCTAGCCGGCAGGCGCCATGAGTGTGGCAGTAGTGGCTGGCTGCCCGCTCCGACGCTAGGCGTGTGGTGGCTCGTTAGAACTCCATTGGGTCCGCCGGTGACAGTGCTAGCTGGGCCGGTCCCGGGTCCCTGGCCCTGACCGGGCGCTCCGGGCCCATCCGGACTCACCTGTCAATGTCGTTTATAATACCCCCCCCCCCCCCCCCCCCACCCTCCTCCCTCCCGTCTGGGGGGCCCAGGGACCCCGGAGCCCGCAAGCCGCAGGCCAAGGGCCAGCGCCAGAATTTCAAAGAGATTCAGTTCCACTGAACGCATGTCGGCCGGGGCACTGCTCCCCGACCGCCTCCGACCGCCCCCGACCGCCTCCGACCGTCCCCGACCGTACCCGACGTCCTCGACGTCCCCGACGTCGAACACCCTCTGCGTCCGCCCCGTGTTCCAAATTAACCCAAAGTAAAACTTTTCCCTGTGAAGCCGCGGACTACAGCGGATAGACACCTGCTTGTCTTTTTTTTAGGGGGGGAGGGGGCGGTGAACCGATGCTATCTCTGAGCCGGGTCCAGTCCGAGGCGGCGGTATTCGGAGCGGGCAGAGGATGGCATCGCAGCTGCTGCTGCTGCTGCTGCTGCTGCTGCTGCTGCTGCTGCTGCTGCTGCTGCTGCTGCTGCTGCTGCTGCTGTTGCTGCTGCCGCCGCCTTCGAGGTCGCTGTCATTTGGCTCTCCACGTTCACACCCTCGTTAGTTTAAGGGGTTGGTGATGGCGGTGATCACCCTGTACACTGTCACAGTTTCTGGAGAGGGGGTTGGTTGGTTGGTTGCAGTATTAGAGACGCTCTACGTCTCCACTGGGTGGGGTGTTAGCCCCTACTCGACAAGGTTACGCCCGACGGGGTCGTGACTCCCGCCAGAGTGGCCTCACCCGCTTCGTGGTGCGCCCGTGTCGTATGAAGGACAACCCCAGGTGGACACCACTCCGTCGGGGCCCAGACCGCTGGAAGGGAAAGGGTTAGTTTGGAAGAGTTTGGTTTTCTAGCTCACCCGCGTATGTTCCGCGGGGGGAGACCGGGTCCGGGTCGTCGTCGTCTCCCTCTTCTTCTTGCTCTTGGACCGCCCGTCGCGCGCGCGTCCGTTGTTGCTGCCGCTGGAGAGGGGGGGGGGGGAGGAAACTGGCACACGTTTGCGATCCTAATTAATGCCATTCTTACCTTCATACAAATTTCGATCATCCCAGCTTTATTTCCGAATTATTTTTTTTATTTTTTTGACGAATGCCGCGTGCATATTTTTGTCAGGGTACCGGTACCCTCTGTGTCACTAGTACTACAAAAAAAAAACCAGCCAGCGCTGCAAGCTGGCTAGTAGCGAGACTTTCACCTGTTAAATTCGGACAGTGTTTTCGTTGATTTCCAGACAAACAGTAAATTTTGTTCTGAGAACTAAAAATTTTGTTTGGGAAACTAGTATTTGTTTGTTGCATCAACGAAGAACATTCGGTAGCGAAATTACATTTTTATTCCCGCAAGAAACCTTTACTACGAAAATTTACAGAAGAGCCCAACAAAAAAACACCAGAGAGAGAGAGAAGGAGGAGACAGAACACGAGAGAGAAACAAATTTTACAAAAAACCACAGCAACCCAACCTAACCTTTTCATATTAACATTAGCAACCCAACCTAACCAGCAATCTAACCTAACATTTTCATCTTAACCTTGGCAACCTAACCCAACCTTTTCAAAACTTTTCATCTGAACCTTAGCAACCGAGCCTAAGAGAGAACAGAGAGAGACAGAGAGAGAGAGAGAGAGAGAGAGAGAGAGAGAGAGAGAGAGAGAGAGAGAGAGAGAGAGAGAGAGAGAGAGAGAGCAGAGAGAGGGGGGGGGAGGGGGGGCATTCGGAGCGGGCTTCTGAGGACCCCAACACTTGAGTCCCGATATACACTACTACCCAACACGCATGTGTCGGGCGAGGAGCGGGGGTGGGGCGGGGAGCAGGGGCGGGGCCGGGAGGGGTCGGCCAGCATGCCTGCGGGCCCAGCGTCGCCTAGACGCCACGCCACGCCACAACACCGCGCCGCGGCCCCAGCCATACCCGCAGCGATAAGCACTTGACGCCCTCCTCTCGGGTTACGCCAGCGAAGGCATGGCTCAGTTTAATGCGCAAGCCGAGTCAGCAGTTTTCTGGCTTCTCTTCCTGTTTTCTGGTTCTTAACTGGTTCTTCTTTAGCAGTTATTAAGCCTCTGAACAAGCCTTTCACTAGGGTGAAAGCCAAAAAAAACTCCCAGCGGGGACACCCGGGACCGCCAGGGCTGTTTAATTACCAGACATAATTGGGCAGGACGCTTTTAAATTGGAGGTGCTGTTAAATTTACGACGAAAAATGAGGCGCGGACTGGGGAGGGGGGGGGGAAGCGGCGGGGTGTTTTGTATTTGGATCACGTGACTTACGCCGTCTGCCGCAGCAGGGCGCAGATGCACTTGCTGCCAGCAGCCGGCTCACAGTGATCTAGGAGGCTGAGCCCGGCCAGAGGCGGCCACACCGACCCGATACCCAAACCCACCCATTCGCTGCGCCTCGCCACACCCCACCACGCCCCGCCACGACTGATGCACCCGGCCCAAAACCCGCCGCCGCCCAGCTGAGCCCGACAGGCGGGGAGAAAAAGAAAATACTTCCGACGTGAAGGAACACACCTCGGAATCCTAGAGGTTTTATGCACTCCATCCCCTCTGAGAATGGCACAATACTGGAGCCTGCATATGCGGCCGTCCCCCGGCCGGACTGCAACTCGTGTGCACTTGGCTGCATTCTGGTTGCCGGCGCAAGAGTGGTTGAGATTTGATAACACTTGCGAAAGAATTTGCAGTGCACTCCTCTCCTGCTAAAATAAAAAGGACTCTTTTCCCCGGGGAGGGCGGGGGACTTAAATGCAGGAGGCCTCAACAAGCAC
>CM076256.1:14936779-15179279 GCA_038380765.1 Odontothrips loti
TGGCGCCACGGTGTGCGATGTACGCTGCTCTGGCGGGATGCCGCGGTTCGATCCCCGCCTCCCCCCTATCCCTTTTACTCCCCCCCCCCTTCGGCCCCTACCGACAGCTCGCTTCCCTCGCTCACTTATTACTAAATTCCTCTGTTTCTTGTTTGTTGCGGGTTGGTACCCCTGTCAGAGAGCGCGCGTGCGGCTGCCGCGGACCGTAACGAGATATCCCATGCTCGAATCTCGAAGCGATATCTCGAAGCGATACCTCGAATCGCAAGTCCAGTTTGGACGTACGCGATCGCGGAATTCCGGATATGGCCGATATTCCATCGCACGCTGAATACTTCTCAGCTGAACACAACGGGATTTAGTTGAAACATTGACATTTGGATTTGCCCCCCCCCCCTATCTTTTTATTCCGAAAATGTCTGCGTTTGCTTTATTTTTCTTCCCATACGACGCTTCGTCACCGCCCCCCCTCCCTGCCCCCCCCCCCTTTTTCCTTTCTCTCTCCTACTCCCCTTCCATTGCCAGGCCGTGGCGAATCCTTGCAATCAGCTGAGCAGGTGTGGACCAGCCAGGAGAACAGTAAGCCCCCCCCCCCTCTGTTCTGACGACCCTGCCGTCGCACAAATCGTGCCACCACGTCTAAACGCACTGCAATATTTCTACTCGACTTTGAAAATATTTTAACCAGTGTTAGTAGGCTAGATTTAGTATGTTTCTGACAGTATGCGCAGTTGGCGCGGACATTCTCGTCACGTCGGAGGCGCCGCTAAGCCCAGGCTCGCCTAGGTTCTCGATTCTAGTGCTTCTAGGGTCTAGTTAGTCCGCTAATGAGTGAGAGGGGAGGGGACATGTGTTCGCACTCTGCGCCTTCCGAGTGCGCTGTCGGCAACATGGGCAAGGAAGCTTTGGTGAATGTCCGAGCGCATTGCCAATTATGTGACATGCGCGTGTGCGTGTCTGTGTGTGTGTGCGCGCCACATGTGTATGTGTGTGTTTCTACTCGCCATCCTCTACTTTGACGCGGCTTCAGTCGTTTTCTTGGGAGGAAAGCTAGAAGAGAATGTCTCTTGCCTACCCTAAGTTTTTGTTAAAAAAATAAGAAAAAAAGGATGGTATTTTGACATCCATCCGCTCACGTCATTGGTGTGCGTGCGTGTTGTATTTTATTTGCTTATATATTCATGGACTTGAAACTTATTAAAAACAAAAACAAAAAAGAATAAGAAGACTTTTCGAAGTGACAAACGTAAAAGTTTTACGATGGTCCGAAAGAGTGTCCGATTTTACGACGTCTGCGGAGGCGTCGCGCTCAGGAATAATCATTTCCGAGCGAATCGGTGACGGACGGGGCGGCACCGCTTTTCGGACCGCACCGGCGGCGCCCTCCCGTCCCCGTCACCTCCGGAGAGCGAGAGAGAGAGAGAGAGAGAGAGAGAGAGAGAGAGAGAGAGAGAGAGAGAGAGAGAGAGAGAGAGAGAGAGAGAGAGAGAGAGAGAGAGAGAGAGAGAGAGAGAGAGAGAGAGAGAAATACAACGGCAAATAGAATTTCGCCCAGTTTTCAAAAGTAATGTTGGCATTCTGTTTATGCAGTCCGGACAAAAGATTAGAGCTAAAAGGGTTCTGCGAGGCCGAGCCAAGAGAGGCGGACTCCGCCCATTACGCCTCTATCGAATAGCGGAATTTGCACCACGATAAAACGTATTTATAAGAGGGCGGCGATGTTGCCTTCCTGCTCAGGCTCCTGCATGACCCCCCTCCCCCTCTGCACACACACACACACACACACACAGAGTCTGTCTCTCTCGCTTCTCTCTCTGTCTCGCTGCAGCAGTTATCGGCATTGCACGTTGTGATTGCTAAGACATGTTTACCATGTCAGCCCCCGCTGGCGACGCGGATAAGAGTGGTGGAGAGAGACAGAGCGAGAGAGAGAGAGAGAGAGAGAGAGAGAGAGAGAAAGAGAGAGCGAGAGAGAGTGTGTGTGTCATTTCGGACAGGGTTGGGGCTGTGGCCGGCTCTAGGCAGACGCGGACGGCTTCAGAGGTTGCATCTCCCAGCTTTCATCGCCATCTCTGCACGTCGCGTCCACTCCACTCCGTGGCCCCCTCTCCAGGTCTGACTTCCGCCTGACTGCTGCCTCTCCCAGTGTTGCCCTCGCTCTCCTGCGTCGTTGTGGGACTCGTGCGTTTGGGTCTCCGGGAAAACGGATCACCAACTACAGCGAGGGAGCGAGAGGGAGAGAGTATGTGAGAGAGAGAGAGAGAGAGAGAGAGAGAGAGAGAGAGAGAGAGAGAGAGAGAGAGAGAGAGAGAGAGAGAGAGAGAGAGAGAGAGAGAGAGATGGGGCGAAAGGCGGTTTAGGAGTGGCGCGAGCGAGCGAGAGAGAAGGAGAGAGAGAGGGGGAGTGGGAATGCACTCTCAGCAACTCAATTAAAATGGCCGTGGCAGCAACCAGATTGGCCACATTACGTTGTGTTCCCGGTAGCGCACAGCCATGGCACAGCGCGGCCCGCCCGGCCCCGCGGGCCCAGGCTCTGTGCGTCTCAGTTCCCGGAGGACATTCCTAACGCTCTCCTCCCTTTTGTGTGTCATTCTCCTCCGTTCCTTTCCCTCCTCGTCCTTCTCCGCGAGCCGCCTGCGAACCCGGCGTAGGCAACGCCACGACACCAGAGTGTTGCGGGCCTGCCTACCCGCCCCTGGCTGCTACTGGCCGAGCGCCTGCGAACCCGGGGTAGGCAACGCTACGACACCAGAGTGTTGCGGGCCTGCCTACCCGCCCCTGGCTGCTACTGGCCGAGCGCCTGCGAACCCGGGGTAGGCAACGCTACGACACCAGAGTGTTGCGGGCCTGCCTACCCGCCCCTGGCTGCTACTGGCCGAGCGCCTGCGAACCCGGGGTAGGCAACGCTACGACACCAGAGTGTTGCGGGCCTGCCTACAAAACAGGCGCTCGCTTCTCCCGCCGTTTCTGCAGTTCATGCCTCGCTGTACTTTAGTGCCACTTAGTTTCCAGAGAACAACAGGGGGAAAAGGAGAAGAAAAGAAAACTGTGTCCGCTTGTGATGCATGCGTATCAAGTATCTCTATTGATATCGTGCACAAGCCGTTCCGTGGAGGTTTTCTCTCATTTTCATGGAGGCATCCTCCTCGCACTCAGAGACGCCTCACGCCTCCACAGCACAGCCGGCCACCGCTCATTAACATTCAAAGCCTTTTTGAAAAACTGTCAGGCAGTCTTGACGGGTGAGGGCGAGCGGGGGCGGGGGGAGGGGGGGGGATAGACTGACGTCTGTAAAACACGTGCATATCACACATAATTTAGCTGCCATCAGACCAATCTGCCGTCCGTCATATCCGAGCCAGGCGTTCCCTGCCGCGCGGCGTCTCCACTAGCTTTAAAGACGGACCCGAAATTAGTTTTTCGGTGTTCGCAGATACGCTCCAACAGCAATATGTGTGTGCGTGTGTATGTGTGCGCTCGCGCCGAAAGGATTTAATATGAGGCGATGGAATGCGAATACGAATGCGTTGTCATGCATCGTCCCCCCCACCTCCTCCTGCTCCTCCCCTCACCTGAACGCGCCTGTCTCACTGCTGCTTGCGAAGCGCACAAATAATCAACACAGAGAGTAAAATCCTCATTCACGCAATGAATCTGACAGGGCCAATAATATTTTGAGAAAGGCCAGGGAAATCCCACGCGGCACGGGGCACGAATCGGCATGCGGGGAGGAGTGAGACAGCACATCCACAGGACATCCACATCCCGGCTTTACTCCGGAGGGCTCTCACAAGGGATGACTTGACCCGAGCGTGAGGTACAGAGCTCGCACGGGCGACCGTCTCCAAAATCGCAAATTTTCTGATTTGCCGACGTTTCATGACATGAGAAAACGTTACAGTCAAAATTGATTTTTTTTAAATATTACTTTTCTGTAAGAATTTACAGATCGGTTTGAACCCAAAAGTGACGTTTCTTTTCTCTCTCTATGTTGCAGGTGACCATCTCCGTCCTGGACCGCAATGACTCGCCACCCTCCTTCCGGGGGTCGCCGCTCAGCTTCCTGGTGTCCGAGGAGCTGGCCGTCGGCCAGGCGGTGGCCACCCTGGCAGCCACGGACCCGGACACCATCGGCGAGCTGTCGTACACCCTGGTGGAGGCCGGCGCCTCCACGACGGCGGCCTCGAACAAGACCGCGGCCTCCCCCTTCACCCTGGACGCCCGCACGGGGGTCATCCGCCTGCGAGACGCCCTCGACCGCGAGGCGCAGGACTCGTACCGGCTCCTGGTGCGCGCATCGGATGGCGTGCAGTCCACGGACGCGTTCGTCAGCATCCAGGTAAGCGGCGCGGGGTAAAATAAGAACTTGCTGGCGAGGGATTTTTTGAGTAATATGAGTCTGGTTGGTCGTCCGCCAGTTTCGTCTGCGGGAGAGAAGGAGGGGGGGGGAGGATTTGGCTCGGCGGTGGACCCCCTGCGGGGACGCTGGCGCCACAGCCCGTGTACATACGGGGGGAACAGGCCATTCCCTGTCCTCTTCCCAGTCATCTAAACTCTCCCCCTAAAACTCGGTGACGTAGTCGGCTGCTGCCTCCTCGGCCGCACCGGCACCGGCCAGCGTCGTAAAGAGACCTTGTGTGCTTCTGCCGACAGACAGGCAGGGCGGAGGGAGAGAGGGAGGGGAGGGGGGGGGATTGAGGGAGGGAGGGAGGACAGAAGGAGGGCGGGAGGGGCAGAGGGAGGGCGTGGCCCACAAACGCACTGCGGCGCCCCCCGCCGGTACTGGAACCCGGGACCGTCGCGTGATGAGTGGCTACCGCCCTGTGGCCTGCCCTACACATGAGAGAGGAAGAGGGGGAGAGAGAGAGAGAGAGAGAGAGAGAGAGAGAGAGAGAGAGAGAGAGAGAGAGAGAGAGAGAGAGAGAGAGAGAGAGAGAGAGAGAGAGTGAGTGAGTGTGTGTGTGCGAGTGTGTGCCGTGATACAACTACCAACTTTTGGCCGATGTACTGTATGTTGGGACTTCGAGGCTGTTTTGAAAACTTGCCAAGGTTCGAAATCTTGCCTGTTGATTCAGTGGTTGTCCGCGCTAGTGGCGCCACGGGTGCACAGTCGGACGCGCCCAACTTCGGCCAGGGCCGGGCGGCGCCGTGTCGGCGGGGGGTCCGCAGGTAGCCGGGACGGACCATAGCGGGTGGCCGGGGCGGTAGCGGCGGTAGCGGCAGTAGCGTAGCGATGGCATTCCTTTCCTTTTGTGACGCGGAGGCAGCAGCGGTAGCAGCAGCAGCCGGCATAATTGCATCCGCGGACAGACAGCCAATCAGAAGGCTTCGGCACCGGCGGGACAACCAATCAGGGATGAGGCGGCCGCTGCAGGGGCCGCACTGTGATATAGAAGTGCGTGGGGATAGAGATGGAATAGAATTGTGCTGATGAGACGGCGATAGCCGAGGAGGATAGAGGATAGGCTCAGGGCCGGACTGCCCCCCAGGGGCCTCGTCGGGATTAGAGGGCCAGGGGCCACATTCACAAGCAAAAGGAAGGGGGAAAGGTCGGGAGGCCTGCGCGCAGGCACCTAATGCACTTCCTGATACTTGAGTGTTAGTGTCAAATGGAAATAGAGGTTTCCAATGAGACTCGGAAACGGAAGCTGAAGAACAAAAACACTTCCAGAACGGAAACTCTCGACGGCAGGTATGAGAAACTTGAATAGTGTTCTGAGTGAATTTGGTGGTTAGTTGCCATATTTGGCGAGGCCCTAGTACATCGATATTTCTCATACCTGCTCTCGAGAGTTTCCGGTCTGGAAGTGTTTTTGTTCTTCAACTTCCGTCTCCAAGTCTCATTGGAAACCTCTATTGTCTTGGTCGGTGGCTAGGAATCGCTTGGGACACGGGTTGGGTGAGGTACCAGGAGGCCCCGTCTACGCCGTAGGTCCCCACCGGCCCGGGCCCGGGGGCATATTATGCCATACCTTACATGAGAAAAAACCACACAGCCCAATGGCGCCCTCTGATTGTCTGCCAAGTCCAGTGTGGATAATCGCGCTGCCTGGGGCTCAGGGGTGTGTCATTTGGATGGCTATGAGGATATTTATGTGGAACATGTTTTAATAACTACATTAACTAACATAAACTTAACGTTTATTGGGGGGGGACTGTTATGATGCCTTACCTTTCTATAATGAAATGGCAGATCCTAGGACTCCCTATCATGTTAAAATATGCATTGCAATTACAAATGACTGTCATATTATCTGTCACAGTACTTCTGGTGAATTTATTAGCTTGCCAGATTTACGGAGGGATTTCGGAGGGAATCCCCACCCTCCCGCCCGGGCCCGTCCGGCCCTGGATAGAATTGAGGCTAGTGGTCTGACTGTAGCTCTGCTTGTGCTTCTCCAGGTGACGGACTCCAACGACAACCCGCCCGTCTTCTCCCAGTGGGCCTACTCCATGGAGGTGCGGGAGGACGCCGTCCGGGGCGCCCGGGTGGGCCAAGTCGCCGCCAAGGATCAGGACGAGGGCGCCAACGGCCAGGTGTCGTACTCCGTCGTGTCGGACTGGGGTAACGACGTGTTCGCGCTGCACCCCCAGACCGGCGTCTTCACGCTCGCTTCCAGGCTGGACTACGAAGAGGTGAGTGCAAGGGGTAGCAACAGAGGGTGCTCCGGTAACAAGGGGTAGCAACAGAGGGTGCTCCGGTAACAAGGGGTAGCAACAGAGGGTGCTCCGGTAACAAGGGGTACCAACAGAGGGTGCTCCGGTAACAAGGGGTACCAACAGAGGGTGCTCCGGTAACAAGGGGTAGCAACAGAGGGTGCTCCGGTAACAAAGGGTAGCAACAGAGGGTGCTCCGGTAACAAGGGGTAGCGACAGGAGGTGCTCTGGTAACAAGGGGTAGCGACAGGGGTTGCTCTGGTAACAAGGGGTAGCGACAGGAGGTGCTCTGGTAACAAGGGGTAGCGACAGGGGTTGCTCTGGTAACAAGGGGTAGCAACAGAGTGTGCTCCGGTAACAAGGGGTAGCAACACAGGGGGCTCCGGTAACAAGGGGTAGCGACAGGAGGTGCTCTGGTAACAAGGGGTGGCGACAGTGGTGGATCCGGGTTGAACCGTAATCCGACAGACACAAATTTTTAAGAGAGTTGCCTTAGGACAACAACGGTACAGGACGGGACGGGACGGGACAGCACTCACAGTGCGTAGCTCGCATTTACGAGCCGATAGTGGTGAATATGGACCGCTACGGGACATGCGGCGTTGCCATGCCAACGCGACGGTGCCGGTGCTGAGGGGGCGAGGGGCGGGGGGGGGGGGGGAGGGGGCGGAGTCGAATGGACTTCAGCTCGCTCACTGCTGGCCGGACCGAATGGCAGATCGATCCCTGCTCCTGCACCGGTATCTCTAGCCCCGGCTAGTAGCAGCGCCGTGCGTGTGGGGCCCAGCACTACCGCTGAAGCTGCCCGACGCGGACCCACAATTCATATTCGTTTAAGAACTCTTTTGGGTTGTTGTTGCTATTATTATTATTATTATTATTATTATTATTATTATTATTATTATTATTATTATTATTATTATTATTATTATTATTATTATTATTATTATTATTATTATTATTATTATTAAAGTCGACACTTACTGTGTTCCTAACGAACTGTGTTTGAGGACTCTAGAGCGTGAAAGTGTGATGAGAATGAGGACAGCGACAGGCGGCGTCCCATAGAAACCGCGGGACTACGGCCCGGGCGTGCTGTAGCTCGAGCGCACCGTAGCTCGAGGTGTAGTCCCGCACCGCCCGGCTCGGCCTCGTACTCCCGTTCGGCCATAAAAGACGTGGCCTTCTTTGTGTCCCCCGGGACGGTCCGGAGTTATCAGTAGAGCGCCCTGCCCAGCCCCGGAGGTGGCGTCCCACTCAGTTTTACTACTCGATGGCGAGGAAGGCAGCCTAGCCTACCCCTCTGCCGGTGCAGGCCCGCCGCGTGCTGAGCCGCGCTGAGCAGTGCTGAGCAGTGCTGAGCAGTGCTGAGCAGTGCTGAGCAGTGCTGAGCAGTGCTGAGCGCGCCGGCTCCCCTCCTGTCCGGACCTCTCTCGTCCCGTCCTCCCGCACTAAAACTGACCGTTACATTTTACGCGCCCCCCGCGTGTGCGCGAACGCTCCCTAATATAACTCCTTTCTGGGGAGGAATTTGGTCTCCGATTAGAATAACGGAAACTTGACTAGAGAGGCGGCAGGAGGCGAACCCACGCCGAGCTGTAAATGAACAGGAGACAGACTCAAGCGACCCGGGGGGGGGGGGGGGAAGCTCCAACTTCTGGCGGGAAATGAAGACTTGGAAACGTTAGGTGAATGACAGAAACACCGGGAACCCTCAAGGGCAGGAAAGCGAAACTTGAACGGTGTTTTGAGTGAATTCGGAGGCTATTTCCCGTGTATTTGGCGCGGCTCTAGTGCATCGATTTTTCTCATTTCTCATACCGGCCCTTGGAGAGTTTCCTCTGTGGAAGTATTCTTGTTCTTCTACTTCCGCTCTCGAGTCTCGTTGGAAATGCCTAGTACCATACACCGTGCTTTGAGGGTGACGGCAGCAGCAGCAGCAGCAGCAGCAGCAGCACCAGCGGCAGCAGCGGTGCAGTGCGTAGGACGTTGGCTAGCCTCACGCTAGCCTAACGCTAACGGCAGGGTTGAACCGCTTCGCGGGGCACTGCTCGTTTGTCGCATTCCCCCCTCCGTGCGCTCTCTCTCTCTCTCTCTCTCTCTCTCTCTCTCTCTCTCTCTCTCTCTCTCTCTCTCTCTCTCTCTCTCTCTCTCTCTCTCTCTCTCTCTCTCTCTCTCTCTCTCTCTCTCTCTCTCTCTCTCTCTCTCTCTCTCTCTCTCTCTCTTTTTCTCTGTCTCTGTCCAGGTTGGCCGGCGGCGGCTGCTGTGGCCGCCTCTAGTTGTCCGCTCGCGTCCTCTAGGGAGGAGGTGGTAGTGGTGGTGGAGGAGGAGAAGGCGGCTTCGGCCGGCGCGGCGGTGCTCTGTGAGCCGGGCGCAGCAACAACCGCTGCTGCTGCTGCTGCCTCCTGCAAGGCGACCAATGTAACTTTATCGTATGGACGTGTCGAGTATTCTGTACGCATTCTCGGTGACTCCCCTGTGTGTGTGTGTGTGTGTGTGTGTGTGTGTGTGTGTGTGTAACCCACGCACGTGCGTGCTCTCGCACGTAGTGCAGCGCCGCAGGGGGTCGTGCATAAGTGACGTCACACCGCGAATGCGGCTGGAACCGAGAGGGTAACGACTCCTAATAATTGTTTTCGTCGGATTACGGATTACCTCGGAATACCCTGGGATACCTCGGATTACCCCGGCTTATCTCGCATTACTCCGGGTTTTGCTACCTCGGAATACCCCGGCCCCGGCCTAACTCGCATTGCCCCGGCTCACGTCGCACTACCCCGGCTTACCTCGGATTACCCCGGCTCACCACGCATTACCCCGGATTACCTCGCACTACCCCGGCTTACCTCGCACCTCGCATTACCCCGGCTCACCTCGCACTGCCCCGGCTCACCTCGCATTACCCCGGCTTACCTCGCATTACCCCGGATTGTCTTGATGAAGTCCCCTCAGATAACCGCGGATTACCCAGATTACCTCAGGTAACCCAGGAATTCCCAAGATTACCCAGGAATACTCGAAATACCCTGATTACCCGACCGCTGTCTGTCCAAACTCTGAAAGTTGTTACCCCCTCGGCTGGGCCACGTCTGCAATCCCGGGGCGACGGCAGCGGTGGCGAGGCGCTCGAGACCGGGGCGACGGCAGCGGTGGCGGGGCGCTCGAGACCGGGCTATCTCTCCGGGGATGATGACCGCGCCGCCCATCACTGGGCGTCACGTGATTCCCAGACGTCCCCCGCCGCGCGCCCCGTCCCAGACGCATGGAGCGGCAGTATGTGCGCGGCCTTGCGTCTCCGCAATGCGTCGCATACGTAAAAGCCAAGCGGCGCCGTTAGACAGAGACGGGGAGAGGGAGAGAGAGAGAGAGAGAGAGAGAGAGAGAGAGAGAGAGAGAGAGAGAGAGAGAGAGAGAGTATATATAACGCACTGGCATCACATAATTAGCGATTGATTTCGCGCGGCGCCTGTCTGGACGGACTACTTGCCCTCGACGCGCTCTGCCCCCCCCCCCCCCCCCCTACTCTCTCTGTCTCTCTCTCTCTCTGTCTCACTCTCTCGCTACCGACCGCGAGTAATCATCAGTATAGCGTGACGCCTGCTCACTGTGGGGGGTACAGGGGCAATCACATGACGAGCGCTCGAGGACGGGGTACTGAAGTCTTCGGCCACGACTTGGGGTATTTCTCTTACGCCAGTCCAACAGTTCCCCTTCTCCCCTCTCTCTCTCTCTCTCTCTCTTCATCTATCTCTATCTATCAATTAGTGCTCTGTCCGTGTCCCTCTCCGCCCGTCCGCTTCTCCTCGCTAACCGTCAGATTTATGCGCGCTGTTTTGTCACGCAAAAGTGTTATTTATATTTGCTCCGGCCACCATGAGTTATGGTGTGGCGCTGATATGTAGGCCAGAGAGGCGGCCAGAGGCGGCCAGAGGCGGGCTGGGCTGGCGGAGTGCTGCAGTGTCAGGCATTGGCATTGCCGGACCGGCTCCATCGGCTACTGGGCAGCGTGCTGCAAGCTGTGGCGCCCACACTCACAGGCGAGTCGGGTTAGTTTAGGTTAGGTTAGAGTGGGACCCTCACCCTCACTTTGGCGAGGGTAGGTTAGAGTGGGTTAGGTAAGAGTGGGAACCTCACCCTCACTTTGGCGAGGGTTAGGTTAGAGTGGGTTAGGTAAGAGTGGGAACCTCACCCTTACTTTGGCGAGGGTTTGGTTAGAGTGGGTAGAGTAGGTAGTATGGTTGCCGCATCTACGGCTAGGGACGTGAACACCCTCCTGGATGTTCCTGCTGCATACTGCACCGTCGTAAGTTTCCTTTTTTAAATAAAAAAATGAGACACGACGTCAATTTACGACCATGCAACTGTCTCTCTGATTAATAAAGCAATTAGTTAATTAGGCCGTCCAGCTACCCTTGCAAGTATAACAGTGACCAGCGGCCTCGCTCGTCGACTGGTCTCCGTGTTCAGTGCGTGTGTGTTTGTGTGTGTGTGTGTGTTAGCACCGAGAGAGAGAGAGAGAGAGAGAGAGAGAGAGAGAGAGACAGAGAGAGAGAGACAGAGAGAGAGAGACAGAGAGAGAGAGACAGAGAGAGAGAGACAGAGAGAGAGAGAGACAGAGAGAGAGAGACAGAGAGAGAGAGACAGAGAGAGAGAGACAGAGAGAGAGAGAGACAGAGAGAGAGAGAGAGAGAGAGAGAGAGAGAGAGAGAGAGAGGGGGGGGGGGGGAGAGGGAGAGAGGGATGCGGTCACACTGCGAGTGACAAAGACATTGCAGGTAGCCCAGCATGGTAACCCAAGGACACCACAGCTGACCACGGACAACACCGCACACACACACACACACCTGTGCAGAAGCGTCCGAAATCCCCCTCCCTCCTCCCGCCCTCATCCTCCAGACCTCTTTTTCTTCCTCACCTTCTCCCCTCACTCTCATCTGGCCCTTAACCGCAGCCTAACACACACACAAACACACACACACACACACACACACACACACACACACGCACACACACACATACTCTGTCTCCCTTCCGCCTGTCGCCAACTGTTGCCACCTCCTCTCTCCCCGTGACACGTGGCGAACACGGGACACACACACTCACGCACACACCCGGAGTGCGCGCTGCCTGCTGGGCCCTAGGCAGTGCAGCCAACGCCGCAAAGCCTGTTGATTGAATTTCACCCGGACAAAAGGGGGTAGGGGCGACTTCAGCGTGGCTCCGCCAGGCTTCGGAAGGGGGGGGGGGGGGGGGGAAGGCGCCTGTCCTCGCCGATTAGTCGTTTCCTGAGTGATGGCAAGACTGGAAGGTGTGTGTGTGTGTGTTTGTGTGTGTGTGCATGTCTGGGTGTGTGCGCGCGCGTGCAAAGCAGTCAGCATGATATACATGCAACAGAAACAATGTAAGGTGCGAAGCAAGACGCCTTGGAAAACCGCTTCGCCAGACAAACGTTTCCTCCTCCTCCTTCTCTCTCTCTCTCTCTCTCTCTTTCTCTCTCTCCCTCCCGCCCCCTCCCTCTCTTTATCTATCTATCCATCCATCTCCCTTCGCGATGATCGAATTGGCGCCTCCTTCGCGCTATCTCTATCTCTCTCAGCACCGCTGGCTGCCGAGGCTCACCTAGATACCATCGCGGCGCCGCCTCCACGGTCCGCCGGACCCGACGCCTTGCACTATTATCCTATTACAGTTTCTCTCTCTCTCCCCCGTCCATCTATCCATCTGTCTATCTATCTTTCAATCTATCCTATAGAAAATGTGCAAGATAGAAGTTTGGGTGGCCACGTCGTTCGCGAATGTGAGCCCATTTCTGAAGTCCCGGTGCCAAGCTGGGTCTAGCCCTATTCTCAAATTATCTCAAATCTTAAGTTTGATGACAAGTTCTCAAACCAGACTCTGCATTCAAGTCGCTTTTGCGAGCAAACGTGGTTGGTGCTCATTCTGAGTTTGTCTTGTAGGGGTGGAAAGGAAAAGGAGGGGGAGGGGAGAGGAGGGGGGAGGGGAGAGGAGGGGGGAGGGGCTCTCGGCGCGTGGGTCGATCTGCGTGTCGCGTGGCGCTCATACAAATCACGCGTGGAGGGATGTGTGACGCAAGAGCGAGGGAGACGAACGACGGCGGTGCTGTGCGGCGCAAGAGAGACAGAGACAGGCGGAGCAAAGTCGTTTTGAGAACCCGTTGAAAGAAAACACCCCGGCCGTTGCGTAAAGGCGTACGCGTATTAGAAACGGCGTACGAATACTGCGACAAGGCGATGGATGACAGCGACTCGACCGGGGATCCGGGTCGGCACTAAAAATGTTCTCTTCCCTACATTACTTAAAAGAAAAAAAAGACGTGCTTGTTGACATGTTTGTTGGTTCTTTCCTCCAGGTGCAGCACTACATCTTCGTGGTCCAGGCCGCGGACGCGGGCCGCCCCTCGCTGTCGTCCACGCTCACGGTCTTCATCAACGTGGTGGACGTGAACGACAACGCACCCCTCTTCGACCCCATGAGCTACTCGGACGAGGTCTGGGAGAACGTGACGGCGGGGGCCTCCGTGGTCACCGTGTCCGCCACCGACCTGGACTCAGGTGAGTGAGGGGAGCGGGCGGGAGCGGGGCGGGCGGGAGCGGGCGGGAGCTGGGCGGGCGGGAGCGGGCGGGAGCGGGGCGGGCGGGAGCGGGCGGGAGCGGGGCGGGCGGGAGCGGGCGGGAGCGGGGCGGGCGGGAGCGGGCGGGAGCGGGGCGGGCGGGAGCGGGCGGGAGCTGGGCGGGCGGGAGCGGGCGGGAGCGGGGCGGGCGGGAGCGGGCGGGAGCGGGCGGGAGCGGGCGGGCGGGAGCGGGCGGGAGCGGGGCGGGCGGGAGCGGGCGGGAGCGGGCGGGAGCGGGGCGGGCGGGAGCGGGCGGGAGCGGGGCGGGCGGGAGCGGGCGGGAGCGGGGCGGGCGGGAGCGGGCGGGAGCTGGGCGGGCGGGGCTGCTTCTGTTCACAGAAGAATTCCAACGGGTGCGGTGCGTCCGATGGTCCCTCACAGACTCCCGAGTGAGTCAAGATGGGAGTACGTAGCCGGCAAAAAAAAAAGGGAAGTGGTCTGCGCCGAACTTTTGTTCTCTTATTTTGCCGTGTGAGGCCGTGCTCGGGGCGCGGGGCCCGGGGGCGCCAGAGGAGTGCTGTTGGACAGCGTGCCTTACCGGGCCGGAGCCGTACGGGCGGCGCCTGTCCGCGCCGGTGCACTCGGTGGCGTGTTTGGGATCCTCTCATGCTTTGGCAATGGACCGCAATGGTGACTAACTAAGGCCGACATTTCAAAAATGCGTTTCCCCTGTTCGCAGGAGCCAACGGCCGCATCGAGTACGCCATCACGGCCGGGGACGACGCGGAGGAGTTCTCCATGGCCGCCAACGGCACCATCCTGACGAGGCGGCCGCTGGACCGCGAGGCCAAGAACAGCTACAGCCTGGTGGTGACGGCCACGGACCTGGCCGAGCCTCCGGCGGCGCGCCTCTCCTCCACCGTGCAGGTCTCTATCTCGGTGCGCGATGTCAACGACAACGCCCCCGAGTTCATCACGCCCTCCGAGACGTCCGTCGGTGAGAATGTGTCCCCCGGCACCGTGCTGCTGGCCGTGAAGGCCGTGGACAAGGACGAGGGCCGCAATGGCTACGTCGAGTACTCCCTGGACGCCGTGGACGCCGTGGACCCCGAGACCGGCTCGGTGGCAGCCGGCGGGGTCGGCGGGGACGTCATGTTCTCCCTCGGCCCGGCCGACGGGCTGCTCCGCGTGGCGGGACGGCTCGACCGGGAGACGCGGCCAGCCTACCGGCTCCGGGTGACAGCCCGTGACAGGGGGGACCCGCCGCGCGCCACCGCCGCCGACATCCTGGTCAACGTGCTCGACGAGAACGACAACTCGCCCGTGTTCGACCCCAAGCAGTACTCGGCCACGGTGGCCGAGAACGCATCCATCGGCGCCAGCGTGCTGCAGGTGTCCGCCACCGACATGGACGCGGGCGACAACGGCAGGGTGCGGTACTCCATCTGGTCGGGCGACGACAACCGAGACTTCTCCATCAGCGAGGACGGTGGTGTCGTCCGTGTCGCCAAGAACCTCAACTTTGAGCGCAAGTCCCGGTACGTGCTGACGGTGCGCGCCGAGGACTGCGCCGGCGACGGCGGCGCGGCCGCGACCCCCGCCACCGCGTCCCGTCACGACACCGCCGTGGTCGCCATCAACGTCGCCGACATCAATGACAACCCGCCCACGTTCCTGGACTCGCCCTACCTGGCCTACGTCGTGGAGGGTGTGGTACCCCCACCCTCCGGCTTCGTCCTCCGGGTGCACGCCTTCGACGCCGACTCGCCGCCCTTCAACGGCCAGGTCCGCTACTTCCTCAAGGAGGGTAACCCGGACCTGTTCCGCATCGACGCCGCCACGGGGGACATCTCCCTGCAGCGGGCACTGGACCGGGAGCTGCAGCCCGAGCACATCCTCACCCTTGTCGCCATGGACACCGGTAAGTCAGGGAGGGACCTGGGACACTATGTAGCTGACTCACGGGCACTAATTACTGCACAGCGGGCGTGCGTAAGTGACCACTCGTTGTGCGGCTGTGCGAAAGTAGGCCTGGAGCGATCCCTACTCTTTCTCCCTCTCTTTCTCTCTCTCTCTCTCTCTCTCTCTCTCTCTCTCTCTCTCTCTCTCTCTCTCTCTCTCTCTCTCTCTCTTTTTTCTCCTCTCTCTCTCTCTCTCTCTCTCTCTCTCTCTCTCTCTCTCTTTCACACACGCACACACACACACACACTCACACACGCGCGCGCGCGCGCGCCTGACTAATGAGTAATTATGACACGGCTTAATTTACTTATAGACGGTCCCCTGGCGGCTCCCTGGCGACCCCTGCCCACCGCAGCGCCGGTATTCGAACCCGGGCCCGGCGCATCGTTATGGTCCGGGCGGCATTCCATTTATCACGACGGCCCCCCTTCTCTCTCTCTCTCTCTCTCTCTCTCTCTCTCTCTCTCTCTCTCTCTCTCTCTCTCTCTCTCTCTCTCTCTCTCTCTCTCTCTCTCTCTCTCTCTCTCTCTCTCTCTCTCTCTCTCTCTCTCTCTCTCTCTCTCTCTCTCTCTCTCTCTCTCTCTCTCTCTCTCTCTCTCCCTCTTCTTTCTCTCTCCCTGTCTCCCTCTCCAACCGTGCTGCGGCATCCTTTCATGGCTGCCAAAATGCCCGCGCTTCTGAGTTCAAACACAGTCTGTCCGCCCGCCGCTCTCCGTGGGCGGTTGCCGGGCCGGGCTGGCGCAGGCACACGCAGGCGCCGCCGCCTTCCTGACCTGTTCCTTGTCCGTGTAGCGCGCGCCCTCCAAGTTCTTCCAGGATCCCGCCAGGATCAGTCCTGCCGAGGGCGCCCGGCCACGGACAGCGGCGCCCTGCGGCCTCACCCGCCTGGTCCAACTGGTCCACTGCAGGGTGTTCGTGTGGCGTGGCCGGCGCGTACTCGAACCCACCCCCTCCCCCAACCCCAACCCCCGACAACCCCGTGCCCACCCGCAGCTCTGCATTGACAGCCGACAGCCGCCTGTGACGGAGCGGGAGGGGCGGCAGCAGGCGTCTGCCACAGTCTGGCAACAGTGCTGGCTGCTGCCTGTTCCGCGGCGCTCTCTGTGCTGCCCCGCAGGCCAACAGGCCAGCAGGGCCCCGTCACATGCGATACTATACGTGGCTCTAGCGGGGCGGGGCGGGGCCGGCTATAGCCCGGCTGGACCAGCCCTCCACCGCGGCACGGCGCCCCGCCCCGCCCCGCCCCGCCCCGCTCCGCCCCTGGCCGCCGTCGGAGCCGGTTTCTGGGCAAAGACCTTATGACGGAGACACGTCCTCTGCATTATGGAGTCTGCTAGTCCGATAAATATCTACACACTCTCTCCCTCTCCCCCCCCCTCTCTCTCTCTCTCTCTCTTTCTCTCTCTCTCTCTCTCTCCCCCTCTCTCTCTCTCTCTCTCTCTCTCTCTCTCTCTCTCTCTCTCTCTCTCTCTCTCTCTCTCTCTCTCTCTCTCTCTCTCTCTCTCTCTCTCTCTCTCTCTTTCTCTTTCTCTCGCATTCGCAATAAGCGAATATAAAGTGCAAAGGAAAGGGTTAGATGAGCCGCGCGGCTCGCGACCGACTGCTCGAACGCTACTTGAACCCACGACCCGCTTATTTTAGAATTCATCCGCGTGAGTTTGTTTCTATGGGGGCAGGGCAGGAAGCAAAGAGCGGGGGGGGGGGGGGGGAGAGAGAGATAGAGAGAGAGAGCACTCCTTTCTATCGGCGCGCACAGTCCTCACAGTCTCACGGATTTATCCGAACCTCTCTCCGTCGTGCTCCGAGGCCAGGAATTGTCGCGGGAACTGGCGGACGGGAGGCTGAGGCTGGAAGGCGAGACGCACACTGCGCCGTCTGCACTAGGCTGCCGCAAGCGCTCTCTCCCCCCTCTCTCTCCCCTCTCTCTCCCCCCTCTCCCCCTCTCTCTCCTCCCCCTCTCTCCCTTGGTCAGGCTGCTTCTGAGAACGCGCGGCCCCTGTTTGACTTGACCAGTCATGTACACGCCGATCCCGATTCCTTCCCTTTCGTTTTGCTCCTCTTGTTTTCTCATCTTTCTACCGTTTTGGTTGTTGCCGTCGTCTCTTTTTCCTGCCTGCCATATTTTTCCGAGCAGCGTTCGTCGTCGGCCCGCGCCACCAGACCTCTCCTCTCCGTATGACGGCCGGCCCTCCCGGCCTGTCCTGTCCGGTGCCTCCGCTGTGCTGCGGGGCTGCGGGCCCCGTGCTGGGTAGGCAGCCGGACGGTGTGCGGGACGCTGGTGTGCTGCGGCTGCCTACCCTCCAGGCGCTCCGAGCTGCGACCTGTGTGTGTGTGTGTGCAGGCCCCGTGCTGGGTAGGCAGCCGGACGGTGTGCGGGACGCTGGTGTGCTGCGGCTGCCTACCCTCCAGGCGCTCCGAGCTGCGGCCTGTGTGTGTGTGTGTGTGTGTGTGTGTGTGTGTGTGTGTGTGTGCAGGCCCCGTGCTGGGTAGGCAGCCGGACGGTGTGCGGCACGCTGGTGTGCTGCGGCTGCCTACCCTCCAGGCGCTCCGAGCTGCGACCTGTGTGTGTGTGCGCGCGCGTGTGCGCGTGTGCGTGTGTGTGTGTGCGTTTGTCTTGTGTCGGGGCGAAAATGTCACACGGGCGGTGAAATACACACCTGGGCGCGCGGGGTGTTGTCTGCTGGTACAGCTAGGCGGGGGCCTGCGGCATGGCGGCCGGGTGGTGGTGGTGGTGGAGGAGGACAGGGACAACTCTCAGAGTTGTGGGACGCCGCGACCAGTCATAGAGATGGAGGTGTGGTCGTCTCTCCTCGCATCCTTCTCATCTCTCTCTCTCTCTCTCTCTCTCTCTCTCTCTCTCGCACTCTCTCGCTCTCTCGCTCTCTCTCTCTCTCTCTCTCTCTCTCTCTCTCTCTCTCTCTCTCTCTCTCTCTCTCTCTCTCTCTCTCTCTCTCTCTCTCTCCCTCTCTCTCTCCGGCTCGGTCCAGCTATCGGCAGTCAGCTGTCGCTGTCAGCGCTTGTCAGCTCGTGTCAGCGGCCGTCTGCACATCGCGCGATGCGTCGTGTGTCCCGGGCGTTGGCGCCTACTCATGTGCCGTGGCTGTACTTGCGGAGGGACAGAGACGGACAGACAGTGACATGGGCGACTCGGGGTGGGAGAGAGTGGGACAACTGCAGAGAGAGGGGGGGGGGGTCGAACGGGATCCGTCTTCTATGTTTTACCCCCGGAGGTGGTGGTGGCTTCCGGACGGGCCCCCCTTCGGCAGTTCATTCCAGTGTCCTACAGCGGAGGAGAGCCGTGGTCACGATACACGCAGTATGCAACGAGTTAGAGGGAGGGGAGAGAGAGAGAGAGAGAGAGAGAGAGAGAGAGAGAGAGAGAGAGAGAGAGAGAGAGAGAGAGAGAGAGGGAGAGAGAGAGAGAGAGAGATGCTGAACGTGACTCTGTTCTGATGGCCGGGGAATCAGCAGCCCCCGGCAGCCCCACTGTTCCGTTACGAGTCAAGTCTGCGCTGCCTCTGCCGCCGCCGCTGCAGCCGGCGGACACCTGCCACTTCTTACCCCGTCCCTCTCTGTCTCTCTGTCTTTTTCTCCCTCTCTCCTGACCTAGGGCCCTGCAGCTGCACTCGGGGCCAGCACGGGCGCTTAACAGTCGTCGAGTCACGCCTTATGGAAGCCCCCGATACCAATGCCAATCTGTGTTCCGGCCGTACCTGTGCACATGTGTGGGCACGGGTCGGCGTGCGGTCCTCTGCTGTCTCCCTTTCTCTCTCGCCCTCATGTGCCGGCTTGTGCATCACTGTAGTATGGTGCTGCTGACACATAGCGAAGGCGGTGAAATGTTGGCTTCCTTCCCCTCCCCTCTGGCCTGCCCCGGGCCTGCCCCGGGCCTGCCCCTGTCCCCTGCTCCATTCTTCCGCTCGGACGAACACTGTCCGAAAGTGAGATGGCCGAGACGGTGGTCTGGGGTCTGGGCCGGTGGTGTTGGACACCAGAGACCGTCCCCGGCGGCGCAGGCGGACCAGCGCTGCCCACCCGCTGACATGAGAATCAAGGAGTATGAGCATCGCCAGGAGCCATTAGCGACATGAAGCAATGTCGGTTTTGTAAACTTTGCGCATTGCATTCGAGATTTGAGATCAGAGCTTAGGCTCTGCTGGGTGCCAGAGGATTTCGAAAAGGGGGTGGATGTGGCACAGTGCAGACGTTGTATACTGGTAGAGCAGAGGCACTATATATTGCCCGTGCGCGCGCGCGCGCGCGCGCGCGTGTGTGTGTGTGTGTGTATGTGTGTGCGTATGTGCTGGCTTCCTTATGCATACGATATAGATGCACTGTGTCTCTTCATTAGTAAGGCTCGCCAACGTTGCGGTACACTTCCTACCCGCCCAGCCCACTACCCTGCCTCTATCTTGCCTCTGAATCCTGCTTTTTACACGTCTTTGGCGGCCGAACAATCAACAATTCCTTTTCTCTTCATTTCGTTTTCTTCTTCTTCCTGACGTCGTATTTTACTTTTTGTTTACTTGGATTTTTTTTTTACAAAGCCGGCGCGACAGAAAACAGTATCGGGCTTGAATTTCTCCAACGGTACTTGTACTCCCCGGCGTCCCCCGCGTTGCGGCCACAGTTATTATTTTTTAAAATAATTTTTATTTTAATTTTTATTCCTGGCAATAAGGCGAACGGTAGCGACGCAAAGGGTGTCCGGTGTCTCATCGAAACAGCCCACATCACACTCCGAACATCCCCTGCTCCAGCCCAACCCAGCCGGCCCCGGACAGTCACCTGGATTTTGTCATTTTTTTGAGGACCCGGTATCAAATAATATGGAGTTGTTTTACCCCTTTTTTCCCGATACCGTCGTCTACCCTTTTGAGCACGGCGGTAAAACTACAGCAAATCTATAGTGGGTTCTTTTTTACAATTATTATTTTGAAATTCTAACTGCGTTATGGGGTACGTAATAAGCCTGGATTAAGAGTGTGTCAATATACATCATTTTTGTGTGGTCGCTCCTTTCGTGCCGCAGCGGTGTATTGTTTTATTTGCATTTCAACAATGCACCGGACATTGAAAATCGGCGCTGCTATGCATTACGTATGCCTTGCGCGCGCGACGTTGAAATTACACATCGAAAAGACACTAGGCCGAGAACGAATCAGAATGCCCCTTTGCCGTGACGGTAGGGAAGAGGCAGATTAAAAGAGGACCTTTGTTTTCTCACTGTGTGACAGAAATGGAGAGAGGGGGGAGGGAGTGGGAGTAGGAGAGAGGGAGAGAGAGAGAGAGAGAGAGAGAGAGAGAGAGAGAGAGAGAGAGAGAGAGAGAGAGAGAGAGAGAGAGAGAGAGAGAGATATTTTGTGGAGACTTCAACGCAAGAGTAGCTTTTATCTTTACATGGCATTCACCCTGATTTTTCTCACCTGGAAAATTCGTGGAAACGTTTGCAGAGGCTGAATCTGAATCTCCAGTTTTTTGCCATTCATGACGTTTCCCCTGCCCCCACCACTTCCGGGCGCAGGCCGAGACGTCAGGCCAATCATCGTCTTCTCCTCATCGATCGTGCAATCATAGCAGCTTCTTCCGTCCTCCTCTCGCTGTCAATGCGTGACAAAACAGTCCCATCACATTAGGGTTTGACAATGACAGCCATCGGGTGGCGGCACCGTGGCTCCGATTCAGATTCAGGTTCGTCCTGGCCTCACGTAACGGGTCCCACAGGGGCGCCAACCTGGCCGGAGGCGACGAAAGGCACTCACACAGCAAGATGGGGTGCGGCGCAGTCGTACCACCGCACTGATTGGACGCATGTCCTCTGGTCGACTCTCTAGTCGTCCTCACAGAGGACGTGTCAGTTTGTAATAACAACCACAAATGTTCAACAACGTCCCCCAGCTGACATGGCCGTCCCGAGCTTTTTGTTATTCCGTTTTATTTCGATATAAATATGCATCGCCAATAATGGTTTGGCCAATTATGAGGTATCAAGTGGTGTGTGTCGGGCTTGTGCGTACTGCCGTAGGCTGCGACTGCATACGTGCGCGCAGCTCGGAGCAGCTGCTGGGAATGTGGTGCTGGAGCTGGCGAAGCGAACCTAGCCCAAGGCGGGAGCGGCAGCAGCGGCGGCGACTTAGCCCCGAGGGGTCTATCAGTCGTGATGCAAGTGTACCACGATTCAAAACCCAAATTTTATCTAAGACAAAAATTCCAGATGCTAGTTGAATTCAAATTTTTCAAATTCTTACCGAATTTTTCTCAAGCTTTTCTGGTATAGGAGAGGGACAAGGACAGAAAAACGGACAGACAGAGAGAGAGAGGGAGGGGGGGGGGGGGGGTAATAGCGCCGGCATTACCCTTCTATTAAGAACCCTGTCGCCGCGCGCGTCCTTTGTAGCTGCGACTAAACACGGCCCCATTTGACATGGCGGCGCACCGCACGCAGGCGGGTTAGTCGCACGGTTTGACATGCTCTGCGGAGGAATGACTCAATGCCGCCGCGGTGGGCGGGATAGAGAGGCTATAGACAGACAGGATAGAATCACCTCATCTCCCTCGCATCACCAACTACTGGAGTCATATTTCTAAGATCGTCCCCTACCCACCACCCCCACCCCGTCTCCTCCCTCCGGAAATAACGAATAGGGTTATCTGGGGATTTTGGGGTGTTTTCGGTCTAAAGGTGGGGCGAAGGAATCCGAACCTGATAGTTAATGATAGGCTCAAAGGGTTTGATGAGTTTTGGGTTTATTTGTCGTACTAGGTTGCTAAGCCCTAACCTGTCTAGTCCACTACTTGCCTGCTCTGCCACGTGAGGAAGTATGCGCCATTTGACCCTACCAAATGGTCGTGACATATCGTCAGCGAGAGCTAAGCTTTCAAAATTTTGACGTGGGCTCGTGGCTGACGCCGTGGCGGAGATACTCTCTGCTACGGTAACCCTCATGATACCCGCGTTTTGTTTTCGCTGATGTTCTTCTTGACTTCTTCTTCATTTCCGGTTTGGACCTTCTCCGAAATCCCCTATTTTGAAAAAGTTTGCCGGGCGACACGTTATGGGTCATCGGTAACCAGGAAGAGCTCCGCAGCTCCGCATTTGTCGCCCGTCAGCTGCTCAAGGTGCTACCTGAGGCCCGATCGCGGCCTCACCGCCTTCACCTCCGACAACAACAGCAACAACAACATCAGCGGCGACAGCGACAATGAGGTCGCATGCTCGGTGCACAGCGGGTGGATGCAGACATTTACATCAAGGCGCACTGACACACTGACACTCGCTCTATCTGTCCTATCGCATTACGCCTAGATGGCCGATAAACGGCCGGAGAGAAAGGAGAGTGGGAGTGGGAGAGAGAGAGAGAGAGAGAGAGAGAGAGAGAGAGAGAGAGAGAGAGAGAGAGAGAGAGAGAGAGAGAGAGAGAGAGAGAGAGAGAGAGAGAGAGAGAGAGAGAGAGATATGCATGCGGGTACAGCGGAGAGGAGGAAAAAAGACAGCGCGATACGGGTTCGGTCGTGTATTCTCACGCCAACAAATTTTTCTCTCCATGTGCTGAAATTTTACATATGGTTTATGCGGGGGGAGGGGGGTTGTGAAGACTTTTTTTTTCATTTCCAATGTAGTTTTTTCTTTCTCGCGTCGCGTCCATCATTTCTATGAGTGCCTACCGCGGGGCTTAATTTCACTTTGGGCCGCCGTGGCGTGGGCTGGTCGTTGTCGGCATGAAGACATTTTTGTGGTCAGCCGTGCTCCCCCGGCACCACCCGGCCCGGCCCGGCACGCCCCCGGCACGCCGCCCGCACGCCGTGGACACGCCACACCGCAGCCCTGCATGGGGCCACCCATCGGTCTCCTGATAGCGGGGGGTGGGGGTCACCAAATCACATAACGCCCCGGCAATTAACGGGCTACTGATTGGCTGGCGGTGTACTCAGTCGGCCAATGGCGGCCGACGACACCGGTCACGTGACGACCGACAGCCAATCAGCGAGGCGCCGCTGCTGACCTGGCCGCCTGCCTGAGTTTCCAAGCGTGAAATCCCGCGCCGCTTCTTCGCAGCTTAACTTTGAATTATTATTGTAGGATTTTCATCTTTTCTTTTGGTGTGCGCAAACGTGTTACGCCCAGGGCGTTGGGTTCTGTCAGGCAGTCTGACTTCAGTCTGTCTGTCAGTATGTCTGCCTGTCTCCCGCGCCTTGTTCAACCAGCGCGAATGAGAAAGACAGACAGATATGGAAATGGAGAGGGAATGTGTCGTGGTGGTGAAGGTAGAACGGGGGAGGGGGGGCACTGGCAGTTCCATACACCGCATAGCTGCAGCTCCGACTGCGGTTTTGTGTAGCATTATCACGGCGGGAGGTCCGTGGAGAGTTGGGGGGGGGGGCACCAGAGCGTGCTGTGGAGGGTGCTGCGCCTCACACCACGCCCCCCCCCTCAATCTGTGCGGGCGAAGGAAACAGCACCCATCAGAAAACGTCGCGTGATCCCAATTTCTGAAATCCTGGAGCCTCAAATCTTATGGCTCCGCGATGGCAATTTTTCAAAAATACGGGGCGTAGCCTTATCGCCTTGGTGATTAGAGGTTTCCCGCAAGCGGAAGCTGGAGAACAAAAACACTCCCAGGCCGGACACTCGATCTCTCGATTGCAGGTATGAGATATATCGATGCGTGAGAGCCGCGTCGAATATGGAAACTGACCTCCGAATTCACTCAAAACGCCATGCAAGTTTCTCATACTTGCCCCCTGGGGAGAGTATACTCTTCCGGGCTGGAAGAGTTTTTATTTCTCAGCTTCCGTCTTCAGGTCTCATTGGAAACCTCTATTCTCAGTGTAAGAGGTGACGCGCGGGGGATGTCTCGGGACGAACGTGTCTAGTCGAGATTGATAAAGGGACCTGGCGACTCTTCCCGTCCCGCGGCCCGGGTGATACGCGTGTTCTCTCACGTCCGCATTAGTGTGTGTGTGTGTGTGTGTGTGTGTGTGCAACACTGTTGATGTTACTGCGGAAGTCTTATCTGCCCCGGCCTTACATATTCCGTTCATACTCGAGAGAACTCGGAACCAGTTCTGCAAGTGACACACGCTCTCTGTCTGTCTGTCTGTCTGTTTCTCTCTCTCTCTCTCTCTCTCTCTCTCTCTCTCTCTCTCTCTCTCTCTCTCTCTCTCTCTCTCTCTCTCTCTCTCTCTCACACACACACACACACACACACACACACACACACACACAACTGGCTTCCCCAGCGAAAAGGGGAGCAGCCGCTTTTTATCGCCGTCGGAATGGTATGCTATGGGACGTTTGCGCACTCGGGCTGAGAGTAATGTGTGTGTGTGTGTGTGTGTGTGTGAGAGGGAGTGTGTGTGTGTGTGTGTGTGTGAGTGTGTGTGAGTGAGTGTGTGTCTTACGCCGGACCGGTCCTCATTTTTTCCCCCTCCTTTTTTTTTGTTGTGGGGGTAGCGACATTAACGGGGATTAGGTCGGGTTAGTTCGAGTAAGGCTGATGACTAGGCGGCATGTCCGTTGACCCGCGGAGCCAGGATATTTGAGCCCGGGTCCTTCAGCTGTTCACCGAGGGCGGCTGAGGGCTGCGTCTCGGTAGCGCTGAGGGCGCCTTGGAGGTAGGCAATTCTGGGTGGGCCGGACGCGGGTGTGGGGCGGGCTGGCCTACCCTGGCTGCTCGCAGGCGTCATGCTCGGCCCGCACGGCCTCCACGGGGTGCTTGGCGACTCCCTGTCCCCGCCTTGGCCGGCCCGGGCCTCGACGGGGAACCCGGGGGGCTCGGGCGCAGCGTGGAGGCGTGGGGGTGGTGTGTGTGTGTGTGTGTGTGTGTATTTGTGTGTGTATGTGTGTGTGTATGTGTGTGTATGTATGTGTGTGTGTGTGTGTGTGTGTGTGTTTGTGTGTGTGTGTGCGTGTGTGATCGCCTGCTGCTGCCGGTAGGTGGCGCTGGTGGTGTCACCGGTGACGGGGGTCGGCCGAGGTGACGGTGACACCAGGACACACGGCCGCCGGTGATGCACCGCCCGCCGCCGCCGTGCGTCCGGGGAGGGGAGGAACATGGAGGAGCGTGAGGACCCTCTGTGCGTCAGGGGGGAGTGGAAGGAGTCGAAGCCGAAAGCGGCTGCGGCTGCGGCACCATGGCTGCTTCACGCACCCCACTGTCATGTTCACGTTGATGATGATGGAGGCGACGGTGTCGCCGATGGCGGTCGCCTCACTCGGGAAATAGTGCTGCACAGCGTCACTGCCGGCGTCATCTGCACACCCCTTTGTCATGAACACACACACACACACACACAGAGCTGCGCCCCCCCCCCTCCCCCTCATATCTACCGCGGTATCGGCTCCATTACAAATTGACGTCGCGGACGGGGCCCGACGGAGACGATCGGCGGCCTCCTCTCCTCCTCTCCCGCGGCCCCCGCAGCCTCCTCTGCCGCGGCTGGAGGGCGCCGGCCGGGCACGTGACGAGTTTGTTGCTCTTGTTGTTCTTCTCGCCGGCCGATGCTCTCCTCGCCTGATGCAGTAATGCCACGGGCGCTATGCACGCCTGGAAGGGGGGAGGCAGATGAGCGGGGTGGGGGGGGGGGGGCACCAGCAGAAGTCGAAAGGAGCTTCGTGTGATTGTGTGTGTGGCGGTGCGGTGCGGTGCGGGCGACAGGCTGCATCGCCCAGGCCGCATTGCGCTAGAAGGCACTGGCATTTCGGTATTCGAACCCGCGACTAGACACCCGACGCTGTTCTTGTTCTCTCTGACCAAAGTGTTTCCCTTCTGTCCCCAGGCACGCCCCCGCTGACGGGGTCCGGGACCGTCCGCGTCGTGGTGCAGGACGTCAACGACCACAGCCCCGAGTTCGACCGCGAGGGCCGCCAGGGCTACCGGGCGGCCGCCAGGGAGAACGCGGCCCCGGGCACCCTCATCCTCACCGCCAAGGCCACGGACAAGGACGAGGGCCTCAATGCTAAGATCAGGTAAGCGCCAGTCAGAAGTGTAGAGTCGACACCGTAAGATGGAAGAATTCGAATTCAACTTGGGCCATATCTTTGCCTCGCTCTCCCCGTCGGCAGAGGTCTGAGTCTGCGGCCTGCAGTGTACGGTGTCCCAGCCGGCCGGGTCCGAGTCCCGGCGGGGCGGGCGGGGCGGGCGGGGGCCGGAGCACGGCCGCGCCGTCCCCGTCTCCTAGATGAATGCCGTCACGCGCGGCCAATGTATTTTCCCAGTTCACGGAGGGTCTGGCCTTATCGGTTGCCCCGTCTCTCTCCCACCCATGGCGCCCCGGTGTGGCCGACGAGGACGGCGACACCCGCAAACGCCGTGGTGTGCCGGAGCCGGTGCCGGTGCCGGCAAGGCCAGCTATCATGATCGGATTTCAGTCCTAGTGGCTGTGGCCTGGTCAGACCGGGTAGGGCAGGGGTCTGGCGTGGTCTGCCGAGGCGAACCGTGTGAGGGGTTTCCGCTTACAGTCATCCGTTGCCGCGGATGGGATGGGATGGGATGGGATGGGATGGGATGGGATGGGATGGGATGGGATGGGATGGGATGGGATGGGATGGGATGGGATGGGATGGGATGGGATGGGATGGGATGGGATAGGATAGGATAGGATAGGATAGGATAGGATAGGATAGGATAGGATAGGATAGGATGGGATGGGATGGGATGGGATAGGATAGGATAGGATAGGATAGGATGGGACTTACGTACTTGCCCGTCCCGTACCGCGGATTCGAACGCGTCCGAGGCGGTCCGTCTGTCTGTCCTTGTCGCGCGCTGCACAGCCGCAGCCCGCAGCGGGTCGGACAGAGAAGGGACGATGGTGTCGCGTCGCATCCGGCTGCCTTCCGCGGAGGAGCGGCAGCGCGGCTTGGCTTGGCTTGGCAAGGCGCAGGTCGCAGCATGGCGTCGGGGACGGTGCCCTTTAAGCATCCACTGCGTGGCCACGAGACTGCAAGTGTCCGAGTCAGGTCCTTTCACCGACATTAATCTTCTGTTCTCCTCCAGGTACTCGCTGATGGGCGACCACTCGGCGCGGTTCGCAGTGGACGCAGACGCCGGGACGGTGACGCTGGCGGCGCCGCTGGACCGCGAGGAGCGCGCCGTCTACCACATGACGCTCGTGGCGCAGGACAGCTCGCCGACAGACCCGAGGGCCACGGCCGTGGACCTGACCGTCACCGTGCAGGACGAGAACGACAACGACCCCGTGTTCTCGGAGACGCAGTACACTGTCCACGTGCCGTCCGGGACCGCCACCGGCGAGTTCGTGTTCGGCGCCAAGGCTGTGGACGCGGACGAGGGCGACAACGGCCGGGTGCGCTTCTCCCTGACCGGCGACGACGCCAGCCTGTTCCGCTGCGACTCCAACACGGGGGTCGTGACGGCTGCGGCCACGCTGTCCCAGGACCCCCACCGCACGTACCGGCTCCGGGTGGCGGCCCGCGACGCCGGCACCCCGCAACGGTCGGCCTCGGCCGACCTGGTGGTGCGGGTGGCGCCGGCAGCGGCCTTCCCCGCCATCGCCGGCCCCCGAGTCGCCCGCTTCACCCTGCAGGAGGACGCCGCCGTCGGCCCCACCGCCGCCCCCAAGACCCCCAGGGTTGTCACCCGCATCGCGGCCACGTCTCCCAAGCGGGGCTCCGCGGCCACGCTGCACTACGCCGTCGCGGGGGGCAACGCCGGGGATGCGCTCCGGGTGGACGCCAACAGCGGAGAGGTGTTCGTGGGCAGCAGCCTCGACTTCGAGACCGCCCCCTTCTGCGAGGTGTGGGTGGAGGCACGGGACTCGGACGACCCCCCGCTGCGCTCGCTGGTGCAGCTCCTCGTCAACGTGTCGGACGCCAACGACAACGCCCCCGTCATGGAGCAGAGCCTGTACAACGCCAGTGTCCCCGAGGAGGAGTTCGCGCCCATCCGGGTGCTGCGCGTCAAGGCCACGGACCGGGACTCGGGCGTCAACGGCAGGCTGTCGTACCGCCTGGCGGACGGCCAGGACGGCGACGGGGCCTTCAGCGTCGACCCGAGGACCGGAGAGATCTTCACCAAGACCAAGCTCGACCGCGAAGCCTTAGCCAGCTACCAGCTACAGGTATGTCTCTGTCACTAGAACAGAACGTCCAGCCACCCATTGCCATGGTCCCCAGTAACACACGCCCTGACCGCTTATCTTTTTGTTCTCTAGGTGGAGGCCGTGGACGAGGGTCGTCCCCAGCTGACCGGTGCCGCCACCGTCCTGGTGTCGGTGCTGGACAAGAACGACAACCCGCCCCGCTTCTCACGCCTCTTCAGCGTCAACGTCACAGAGAACTCGGAGATCGGCACGTTCGTGATCCGAGTGACGAGCACAGACCTGGATGAGGGAGTGAACGCCAACGTCACCTACAGCTTCACCGAGAACCCCGGCGACAAGTTCGCCATCGACTCCGTCAGCGGCAACGTGACGGTGGCAGGGTCCTTGGACCGCGAGCAGCACGACGAGTACGTGCTCAAGGTGGTGGCCGAGGACGGCGCGTGGCGCCAGGAGACGCCCCTCACCGTCACCATCCAGGACGTGAACGACAACTCGCCCGAGTTTGAGCACTCGTACTACTCCTTCAACTTCCCCGAGCTTCAGCCGCACGGCGTGGCCGTCGTCGGCGTGGTGACGGCCGCGGACAGGGACAAGCAGGGCCCCAACTCGGTCATCTCGTACTCCCTCAAACACCCCTCCGACCTGTTCAGTGTAGACCCGGCCAGCGGTGAGGTGCTGTCCAAGCGGAGGCTCCGGTACAAGCACACGGCGCTGGGTTGGTCCCCGGAGAACCAGTACCCGCTAACCATCCTGGCGACAGACAACGGCAAGCCGCCCATGTCCTCCGAGTGCCTGGTCACCGTCAATGTAGTGGACGCCAACAACAACGCGCCCACCTTCAGCCAGAGCACGTACTTCGCGGCCGTGCCGGATAGCACCCAGGTGGGCCGCAGCGTGCTCAAGATCTTGGCGAAGGACGAGGCGGACTACGGCCTCAACGCGGAGCTCGAGTACGCCAAGGCGGGCGGCAACGGATCCGATCTCTTAGCGCTGGACAAGACCACGGGCAGGGTGTCCCTGGCGCAGTCCCTCCGGGGCAGCCGCCTGCTGCAGACGTACACGCTGAACGTGCGCGCCATCGACAAGGGCGTCCCCCCGCAGAGCGATGAGGCCACCGTCATCCTCGTGGTGACGGGCGAGAACAAGCACACCCCCGTGTTCAAGGCCCCTAGCTCGCAGGTGTTCGTCCCGGAGAACGAGCCGGTGGGAGCCACCATCCTGACGGTCCAAGCCGAGGACGGTGACGTCGGTCCCAACGGGGAGGTGCGGTACGCTATCGCCGGCGGTAACGCCCAGGGTCAGTTCGCCGTGCACGCCAAGACCGGCGTGGTGACTATCGTCAAGGCCCTCGACTTTGATACGGTCCCCGAGCACCACCTCAACATCACGGCCACGGACCTGGGGCTGGAGGCGCGCTCCGCCACCGCCTCACTCACTGTCATGCTCACCGACATCAACGACAACCCGCCAGTCTTCAACCAGACCACCTACGAGGCCAGCATCCCGGAGAACTCGGCCGCGGGGACGTCCGTGTTCACAGCGCGCGCGAGCGACGCCGATTCGCCCAAGAACGCCGTCATCCACTACTCGATCGTCGGCGGCTCCGGCAAGGACGTCTTCGACGTGGACACTCGGTCGGGGGTGGTGACGGCCCGCGTCAGCTTCGACTACGAGGAGCGCACCCAGTACACCCTGGACCTGCTGGCCGCCAACCCGGACTCAGCACAGTACGGCTCGGCGCGGCTAGTCGTACACATCACGGGCGTCAACGAGTTCTTCCCCCGCTTCGTGCAGCCCGTGTTCCACCTGGACGTGTCGGAGGCGGCGCAGGTCGGCACGAGCGTGGGGATGATCCAGGCCACGGACCAGGACCAAGGCGAGGACAGCAAGGTGTACTACCTCCTTGTGGGCTCCAGCAACGACCGCGGCTTCAGCATCGCCCCCGACACAGGGGTCGTGACCGTGTTCCGCGGCCTCGACCGCGAGACCCAGAACCGTGTTGTGCTCACCGTCATGGCCAAGAACGCGGGCTCCATCCGCGGGAACGACACCGACGAGGCCCAGGTCATCATTTCCATCCAGGACGGCAACGACCCGCCCGAGTTCCTGCAGGCCGTCTACGAGGCCCAGGTGTCGGAGGCGGCCGCTCCCGGTATGCTCGTGGCCACGGTGCGCGCGGTGGACCGCGACGTCCGCGCCAACAACAACCAGTTCTCGTACTCCATCCTAGGAGGCAGTGGGGCACACTCCTTCAAGGTGGACCCCCAGACCGGCGACCTGGAGACGACCCTGCCTCTGGACCGGGAGACCATGTCCGCCTACACCATCACGGTGGGTGCCATCGACACCGGGTCGCCGCCCGAGACGGGCACCACGGTGGTGCGTGTATTGGTGGAAGACGTCAACGACAACGCGCCACGCTTCGAGAACGCCGACGACGCCGTGGGCTACGTGGCGGAGAACGAGCCGGCGGGGACCAGCATCATGGTACTGAACGCCGTCGACGCGGACCTGCCGCCAAACGGGGCGCCCTTCAAGTACCGCCTAGTGGGCGGCCGGCACCGCGACCTGGTCAAGCTGGACACCAGCACCGGTCTGCTGCGGACGGCGGAGAGCATCGACAGGGAGGCCACGGACAAGCTGGAGCTGCTGGTCGAGGTAGAGGACAGCGGCAGCCCGCCTCAACGCGCCCAACACGCCGTCACCATCACGGTCCTGGACCAGAACGACTCCCCGTCCGCGCCCCGCGCCATGCACCTCCTCGTCTTCGCCCCTGGCCCGGCCTCCGGACCCCTCGGTGTGGTCGCCGACGTGCGGCCCAACGACCCGGACGCCACAGGGGACTACCGCTGCAAGCTGCAGTCCGGGCCGTCCAGGACCATCCCACTGTCCATCCCGCGAGGCTGCCAGCTGCACGCCAACGCCATGGCGCAGCCCGGCGGCGCCTACTCCCTCAGCGTCATCGCCAACGACGGCGTCCACGCCGACGTCACCAACGCCGTGACGGTGGAGATCCATGCCGTGGACAACGACACGGTGGACGGCAGCGTCACTGTCCGCGTCGACAACCTGACGGCGGCCACCTTCCTCAGCGCACACTACAAGCCGTTCGTGGACCTGCTCCGGTCCGCGCTGCCCTCTGACGACCACCTGACCGTGCAGGCGTACTCCGTGCAGGAGCGGGACTCCGGCGTGGAGGTGGCGGTGGCGGCCCGCGGCGCGCGCGGCTACCTCTCCCGCGCCGCTGTGCTGCAGGCTCTGCAACGCCGTCAGGAGGCCATCGCCAAGCTGGTGTCGGGGCGGCCGCTCGCGGTGGGGTACTCGCCCTGCCAGCAGGCCGCCTGCCACGCGGGCGCGGTCTGCTCCGACTCCCTCCGCCTCGCCAGCCCCGCGCTGCCCCTCCGGATCACAGACTCCCCGGCGCTGGTCCTGGCCGCGCCGTCCGTCCGCCGTGACGTGCAGTGCCGCTGTGCGGACGGCTTCACGGGCGCGCGCTGTGACCGCCGCCAGGACCCGTGCGCGCCCAGCCCGTGCAGGAACGGCGGTGCGTGCCGGCGGCAGGGCCACGACTACACCTGCGTGTGCCCGGCGCACGCCGACGGCCGCCACTGCGAGCTGGAGCGCGGCGACGCGTGCAGCGACAACCCCTGCCGCAACGGTGGCTCCTGCCGGCGCTCTCCCGACGGCGCCTCCTTCTTCTGCCTCTGCCGGCCGGGCTTCCGCGGCAACCAGTGCGAGGCGGTGGCCGACTCGTGCCGCCCCAACCCCTGCCTGCACGGCGGCGCGTGCGTGGCTCTCAAGCCCGGCTACCGCTGCACCTGTCCGGACGGCCGATACGGCCGCCACTGCGAGCGGTCGGCCTTCGGCTTCCGGGAGCTGTCGTATGCCGCCTTCCCCTCGCTGGACGCCTCCACCAACGACATCTCGGTGGTGTTCGCCACGTCCAAGCCCGACGCGCTGCTCGTCTACAACTTCGGCTTGCAGACAGGCGGACGGTCTGACTTCGTGGCGCTGGAGCTGGTGTCCGGCAGGGCGGTGTTCTCCTTCGGCGGCGCGCGCACGGCCATCTCCTCGCTGGCGGTGGCCGAGCCCTCGCGCTCGCTGGCGGACGGCGCCTGGCACAAGGTGACGGCCACCCGCAACGGCCGCGTCGTCTCCCTCAGCGTGGCCACCTGCACTGACAACGGCGACTCCTGCGGCGAGTGTCGCCCCGAGGACGAGAGCTGCTACGCCACTGACGTGGGCATCACTGGGTGAGTAGCACAACAACGCCTGCGAATGCCAGGGTAGGCCAGCCCGCACAACACGCGTGCCGTCAGAAGCCGGGATTGCCTGCCCACCCGGCGGCATGCGCCTGGACTGGCCAGAGTAGATTCACTCTTGCGATGAAACAGAATGATCCGCTATCCGTATCCTAACCCCAGTGTTCGCTCTGCCCGCAGCACGCTCAACTTCAACGGCCACCCCATGCTGGTGGGCGGGCTCCAGGCGGCGGACCCGGTGCTGGAGCGGCCGGGCCAGATCTCCAACGACGACTTTGTCGGCTGCATGCACAGCGTGTCCGTCAACGGCCGGCCGCTCAACCTGAGCAGCCCGCTGCACTCCCGGGGCGTGGAGGCCAGCTGCGGCAGGCCCGGCTCGGTGTGCACCAGGCCCTCGGCCCGCACCGAGGATCAGGACAGGTGGGTGTGACCACTGTGTGACCACTGTGTGACCACTGTGTGACCACTGTGTGACTGTCACTTCCGTCCCAAAGGGAACTTCACTTTCCTTTTTTTTTTTAAATAAAAAATGGTGGTCAGGGGCGCAAAAAAAAGCAAACAAAAAACTTTTGACTAATCTCCTGTTTCTCTGACATGACAGTGATGAGCTCTCGGATCTCTCTTCTTCGTCGGACTCCCTCCGCTCATCGGCTCGCTGCGGCCCATCCGGGACGTGCATGGACCGGTGGACGACGGCGGCCTGCGAGTGCGGCGCGGGGGTCAGCGGTGGCGGCGGCGTCGTGCTGGCGCCGGACTGCGGGGAGAGCCTGCAGCCCACCACACTGGCCGACGGAGCCTTCATCGCGTTCCGCGTCTCCGACATGCACCGCCGCATGCAGCTGCTGGACCAGGTCTACCGCGGCACCACCCGCTGGACGGACAAGGCCCACCGCGGCGGCCACGGCGGCCACGGTGGCCACGAGCACCCAGCCAAGACCCTCAGCATCACCTTCCGCACAGTCCGAAAGGACGGGCTCATCCTGTACGCTGCCTCCAACAAGGACTTCACCGCCATACAGGTGAGACAACGGCGTCATTCCGTGAGCCTCTTTAACACGCATCACCCCGCGCTGTGGCTGACCATACCCGTGACTGTCTTGGCGTCCACAGCTCCGAGCCGGCGTCCTGGTCTACATGTCTCGCGCGGGTGCGGCGGGTTCCCCCGTCAACATGACCGTGTCGGACTGGGAGGACTACCCGCTGTGGGACGGCCGGTGGCACAACGTGACCCTGGAGTCCCGGGGCCGTGCACTCCGCCTGCTGCTGGACGGCAAGCGTGCCGGCGACGAGCTGGACCCCAACGGCGTGCATGACTTCCTGGACCCGTACCTCACCACGCTGTCGGTCGGCGGCGCCGTGCGGGACACCTTCCACGGCCCCGACGTTCCTCAGGGTGAGTACTAGCACCTTCGCGATCACCCACGGATTTCATTCCCCCTCGGTTGTCCTCGTTCCTCCCGTTGCGCTGGCCGTGCCTAACGCCTGTCACTCTCCCTCTCCTGCTCTAGCCTTCGAGGGCTGCGTGGCCAACCTGACCATCAACGCGGAGGTGCAGCCGCTCAACGGGTCTGGGCCGCTGCTGGTCGCGCTCGCCCACGGCAAGGTGTGGCCCGGCTGCGCGGGGCCCATCGGCGTGGGCGCGGCCGCTGCTCCGGACCCGCTGTCCATCGGCATCACCCTCGTTATCGTCTTCTTCGTCATCCTGCTCGTCGTGATCCTGGTGTCGTTCTTGGTCTTCCGCCTGCGGCGGCACAGCAAGGAGAAGGGGGCGGGCCCCGGTGGCTCCCCCGGCACCACCCTCGTCACCTCAGCCGGGTCAGTTGTTATATATATAGATATATTCTGTTGAGTAGCAGCAGCAGCCTCCAGAGGCCTTTAAGGTCCGATGTTAATAACACTCGCCTCGCGGCCTTTTCCCCCACAGCCTACTTCCCGGTGGCGTCGGCGGTGACCTCGGCCGCCTACACGGCGTGGAGGGTGTCGGCGGGGACCTGCTGCGCGCGCACCACCCGGAGCTCATCGCCAAGAAGTACAAGGAGCGCGAGCTGGAGCCGCAGCAGCAGCGGCCGCAGAGGCCGGACATCATCGAGCGCGAGGTGGTGGGCAAGTCCCCGCCGCTGCAGCTGCCGCCGCCGCCTCACCACCCACACGACGCCACCAGCATGGACCCCAGCATGGACATGAGCATGCCCGAGCACTACGACCTGGAGAACGCCAGCTCCATCGCGCCTTCGGACATCGACATCGTGTACCACTACAAGGGCTACCGGGAGGGCGCCCGCAGGTACAAGGCCAGCCCTGCGCCCGCGCCCAGCGCGCCCCCGGGCCCGACATCGTACCACCACAAGCACGTTCAACAGGGTCAGTTGAATTATTCATTTTACTTGTGAATTGTGAGGATGAATTATTGAATTTGAATTTGTGGTGTAGTCGTGTAGTCTGTAACGGCCTTCTCGCTCTTCCAGGCCTGCAACAGTCCGCCGCGCACCGGCATACGCCGTTCCTGCAGCACCCCAGCCGGGACTCCCCCCGGTCCATGGTGCTGCCTCCTCCCGCGCCGCCCGCCCGCGTCGACTCACCGCCGTCGGTGGCCAACAGCGGCGGCGGCAGCGTAGGCGGCGGCGGCGGCGCGCGTGCTCAGCACCAGAGCACACCACTGGCCAGGCTGTCGCCGAGCTCCGAGGTGTCCTCGCAGCCCAGGATCCTGACGCTGCAGGACATCAGCGGCAAACCGCTGCAGTCGGCGCTGCTCGCCACGACATCGTCGTCCGGGACAGGCTGCCCGGGCGTGGGCAAGGACGCCTGCAGCGCGCTGCACTCTAACTCGGAGCGCTCGCTCAACTCCCCCGTCATGTCCCAGCTGAGCGGTCACTCCAGCGGCCACTCCGGCTCCCGCAAGCTGTGCAAGCCCGGTACCCTGCCGCTGCAGCACCCGCTGCCGCTGCAGAGGCACGAGCCCCCCATGAACGACATGAACCACGTCATGAACCACAACCCGCCGCGCAACTCCAGCCTCGTGTCCACCCTAGACGCCGTCAGCGCGACGCCGCACCACCGGAGCATGGGGCCTATGGGCATGACCCACGGGATGAACCACCGCGGCGTCGGCCACGGTGTCGGCCACCTGCACCACCAGGATGACGACCTGGACGACCTCGACGACAACCACTCGGCGCACTCGACCACCACAGACGAGAGCGGCAACGACTCCTTCACGTGCTCCGAAATCGAGTACGACAATAACAGTGTGGGCACCGGCACCTGCGGTGACAGCCGAGGCCGCTGTGACGACGAAGAGGACGAGGCCACGGACACGGGCCGGGGGAGCGGCAGCAGCCCGCTGACGCACGGCACCAGGCACACGCCCTTGTCGGGCAAGCCCAGCCTACCTCCGCCGCCGTCGTATGACGGCTTCGACTCGTCGTTCCGGGGGTCCCTCAGCACGCTGGTGGCCTCCGACGACGACCTGTCCACGCACATGGGGGTGCACGCGCTGGGCCACGGCCCTGGACACGGTCCGGGACACGGTCACGGCCCGCACGGTCCCCTGTCACCCTCGGCCACCGCGCTGGGCTGGGACTACCTCCTCAACTGGGGGCCCAACTTCCAGAGCCTCGTGGGCGTGTTCAAAGACATTGCCGAGCTCCCGGACTCGGCCAACGGCCACAGCCGGGGCGTCGGGGTCCCGGTGGGGGTGCCCGTCGGAGTGCCGGTGCCGGCGCACGCCTCCCTCAGGCTACCGGCTAGCCCTACCAAGCCCTCTGAAGAATATGTGTGACTGTGAGTTCAGTTGAGTGTTCCTTCCATTAGTACTATTTATTTTTTTTATATTTTTTTTTTTGTCGAGAAGAGAAGAATGAAGATGGACTATGGATATTTTTTTTGAGATAGGTGGATGATAGACATTTTAATGAATTGTATCCTTGAATTGTTAATTGTGCGGAGTAATTAAAATTATTTTCAAGTGAAAGTAAAAAGACATCATAAATTTGATATTGTTATTTTTTGATTTTTTTTTAATAGTGTCTTGTCATTGTTGTGAGTGAAGAATGTGTCATAAATACCAGTATTGTAATTTATTTTAAGCCACTAAATCTTGTTAAGTGAACTGATGGGTAGGCAGTGTGAGTGTGAATTCCCCCTGTGTAGGTGGGACAGCCTACCTACGGAAAATTACAGGGCCAGTGGTAAATCTGGTACACTCCTAACTGTAAAACTGGACTCCAGTGGAAGCTATTGTTGGAAACATACTGTTCAAACAACATTATTTGGTGGCTCATAAGTTTTGAGATTAAGAGCACTGTTTCAAAAAGCTGCTTGAACAGTGCAAGCTCATCTCTAGTCGGGACTAATTGTGGTCCTAAAAAATGGAACTGCGGCCATAACTAAGTGGGCACTGCTGCAAGTCAGGTTGTGAAACAGCATTCTTCGAATCAACTTTTCCACTTTGGAAGTAGTAATTTATCTTTTTATGTAAACGAATTATGAGACTGCAATTTTCTGAGGTAGCTCTTGTTTTTCCAATGTTCCTAATCCTCATATTCCCCTTGAGTTTTTAGGATTGTCGACATTTCTGGAAAGACATCATGTTGTGATGTAGTGGTCACAGTTTTAGGACTGGAAGTTCTGCAATGTTAGCACCTGCTCTCTAATTTAACAATGCTTGTTTTGTTTCTACATTGACCAAGTTTGAAAATTCAGAATTTCGCTTTAGAAGTGCCAGTTGTATATATTAGTTCAAGTTATCAAGTGTCATTTATTGAACTGAACCTGCGTTGCCATGTAACAGCAGTTTCTAGTACTGATGTGTTTAAAGTGTACAAATTTATTGTAAGTGTGTATAAATACTGTGATTGAAGAGTGAATGACAGCCGAGTGATAATCCAATGATTCATTGCACATAGATCAGACATTTTATGTGGTAATTTAAATTTTGTAAATATTGAAAGCCAATCATAGCCATATGCTGTAGTGCCAAATATCCCACCCCTTCCCCTATTTGTCCCTTGCGCCCCTTTCCCTTAAGTTCAGAGGATTAAAATATATTAATGACATAAAAGTTTGAGTGTTCATTTTTTTCTTTTAATAAATATTTTGACTTCAGAACAACACACTCAACACTGAACAGGGCTTTTCACAGTATTGCTTCGTTCTAGTATTTTTCATTTTAAAAATAGCGCATTATAAAAAATAATCATGCAACAGCAGGACATAGAATACCTTAAGAATTAACATTACAGTACAAATATAAAAATACAGAAGTAACATGGTAAAAGTATTGTAAAAACTCATAAAACGTAATGATTTTATGATCCACACATCAAACAATCATCCTTATTTTGCAAAGAGCACACCATTGCGGCAACATTGTGGCTGTTGTCTCTAGAAGTACTGCTTGATCCATTGGTGGTTCCATTGGTCCCATTCGTTCCATTCACCCCAGTGGTTTTGCCTAATTTTTGCTTGTCAACAGTGAACTGAATGGCCTGAGCAGCAGGTTTTGTTCTCAGGTAATACATGCCTGTCTTCAATCCCTGCAAAGTGGAAAGGAAAACACTTTTACCTGGAGCCGATAAATAAGGAGGTAAATGAAATATACGGGATTATGACATACCAATTTCCATGCATGGAAGTGCATTGAAGTCAACTTTCCATAATTAGGTTCAGCAATGTGGATATTGAGGGACTGACTCTGATCAATAAACGCACCCCTGTCTGCAGCCATCTGAATCACAGTTTTCTGTGAAATCTCCCACACAGTTTTGTAAAGTTCACGAATTTCTTTGGGAATCCTTTCTATGTTCTAAAGAAAATAAAGAAAAGAATCAGACTATGTAGTACAATTAACAATCTCATGTTTAGACATTGAAAACATACCTGAATTGATCCTCCATTTGAGATGATCTCATTCTTCAAATCATCGTCCCAGAGATCACAGTCAGTGAGATCTCTCAGAAGGTGGTGATTGACAACCTGGTAAGCACACTGTTAGCAGGGCCAATCGCTTTGAAGCAAATTTTAAGATTGTGGCATTGGTAAGACTTACCTGGAACTCCCCAGACAAAACTCTTCTAGTGTAGATATTGGATGTGTATGCCTCAATGGACTCATTGTTGCCCAGAATTTGGGCTGTAGAGGCAGTAGGCATGGGAGCAAGCAGAAGAGAATTCCTCACACCATGTTTAGCAATTTTGCTGCGGAGTTCATCCCAATTCCACAAATCAGAGGGAGTTACATTCCACATATCTGGTTGCAAAATCTGAAACATTAAGCATGTATTACATAGCAGTCCAGAAAGCAAGCATTTTTGGAAGAATTTTACAAATGAAAAGAGTAATTGAAAATATAGATCCTACCCCTTTGCTAACTGGAGAACCTTCATAAGTCTCATAGGGGCCCAACTTTTCAGCCAGCTCACAACTTGCCTCCAGGGCAGCATAGTAGATGGTTTCAAAGATCTTCTTATTTAGTTCCTGAGCCTTGGGACTTTCAAATGGCAAACGCATCAAAATGAAAGCATCTGCCAAACCCTGAATACCGATTCCAATGGGCCTGTGGCGGATATTGGACTTGCGTGCCTAAAATAAACGGACAGTATTACCAAGTGCAAAAAAGATTGACAGCATGCTCAGAATCATTAGGTTAATAAAATGACATTTATGAAAATGTGACTCACCTCAGGAACAGGATAGTAGTTAACATCAATAATTTTGTTCAGATTCTTGGTGACAGTTTTGGTTACTTCCCTGAGCTTTTGGTAATCATAGGATTTGTCAGGGGTCACAAACATATTTACAGCAACTGATGCAAGATTGCACACTGCAATTTCATCAGGGGCCGAGTACTCAACAATCTCTGTGCACAGGTTGCTACTTTTGATGGTGCCTAGATTTTGTTGGTTAGATTTGCGGTTGCAGGCATCTTTGTACAGCATGAAAGGGGTGCCCGTTTCCACCTGTGATTCAATGATTGCTAGCCACAACTGTTGAGCATTCACTTGCTTCATAAAGCGTCCTTCATTTTCATACCTGTAGAAAGAGCATGAAGATAATGGTAAAAAATAATAGTCATTAAATTTCACAAGAAGATACTGGGCTACTTACTTTTCGTAGAGTTTCTCAAATTCCTCTCCCCAGCAGTCAGAAAGTCCAGGGCATTGATGAGGGCACATTAAGCTCCACTTTCCATTTGTCTCGACCCTTTTCATGAACAGGTCAGGGATCCACAATGCATAGAACAGGTCTCTGGCACGGAGTTCTTCTTTGCCAGTGTTCTTTTTAAGGTCCAGAAAGTCAAAAACATCAGCATGCCAAGGTTCCAAATAAATGGCAAAGGCACCAGGGCGCTAAATTTCAAAACATTTCAAAACAAAAAGGTAGTAAATTTGATTGCTTTCAAGTGTTCTCTGAAAATTTAGGGTATCTCACACAAAAGTAGTACCTTGTTTCCACCTTGATCCACATATTTAGCTGTATTGTTGAAAACTCTGAGCATTGGAATAATACCATTTGATGTACCATTTGTGCCAGCAATGTAACTTCCCTTAGCACGAATACAATGAATGTTAACACCAATACCACCAGCTGATTTAGAAATAAGAGCACAATCTTTCAGAGTGTCATAAATGCCTTCAATACTATCATCTTTCATGGCAAGAAGAAAGCAACTAGAGGATGGGGAAACACAACAAGAGTGAGCCACTATAGTTAAAAATTCGTAATTTTACAAACATTCATGGATACCTACCTTGAAAGTTGAGGACGAGGTGTAGCAGCACTGAAAAGAGTGGGCGAAGCATGAGTGAAGTACCTTTCAGAGAGCAGATTATAGGTCTCGATTGTGGCATCAATGTCTTCGCCATGAATACCGACAGCTACTCTCATCAACATGTGCTGAGGACGTTCAGCAACCTTCCCATCAATCCGCAGAAGGTAAGACCTCTCAAGTGTCTGAAATAAAATTCGGCTTATAGCTTCATGGAAGTCAGTAAACAGCTTCATTCATCTCTCACATACCTTGAAGCCAAAGTAGTTGTAGGAAAAATCTCTATCATAGATAATGGCAGAGTTCAAGCGATCAGCATTCTTCATAATGATATCATAATGAAAGTCTGAGATCATTGGAGATCTCTCCTTAGTGTACTCATTATGGATGTTGTACAGATCGTGCATTACCTCTGCGAACATATCAAATAATCAGCAAAAGACCAGGAAAACTCATAGAAAACAATTCAGTTCAGAAATCCTACCCACCACTGAACGTCTTTTTAGTCTCCTTGTGCAAGTTTGACACAGCAATACGAGCAGCTAACACAGCATAGTCGGGATGCTTGGTTGTCATGGTGGCTGCTGTCTCAGCAGCAAGATTGTCCAGCTCAACAGTAGTGACGCCAGGGTACAACCCACTGATAACTTTAAGAGTGATCGATGCCTGTACAGGAAGAAAAACTTAAAAGAGAACGTAGAGAAGAAACAGGGTTACAAACCAACATCACCAGAACGTACCGGTTGCAGGTAATCCATGTCCAGCCCATAGCAAAGCTTTTGGATTCTTGATGTTATTTTGTCAAAGTGAACTTCCTCCTTGCGTCCACCTGTTGAGCAGAGACAATTAAAATCACTTCTAATATAAATGGTGCAGATCACAATAGAACAGCTCTGTGTGTTTAAGGCAATAACCTCGGTTCTTGAACAAATTCAAGTGCACATTAATCAAAATGTAGCTAAAAGTAAATGGTAACAAAGAGACTCTACACTTTAAACAGCTGCCTAGTGAGAAAGTTGCAAATATGACCAAAACGAGATTTGGCGGGACAGGAGTTCATTGTGAAGCAGGTAACACCCAGAACGATCAAACCAATTAAATTTTCCAAAATGAAAACCGATAAAGATTCTTACCTCTCTTTAAGACGTACATCCTATCAGAGTTCCTATCAGCAACCATTCTGAGCAAAGTGTAACAAATGTCACGCTAACGACTTGGTGGATGCAATTCAAACGTTGAGTGAACCTTCAGGGATTCGCACTGAACGGTTGTGTTTACGCGGGAAAGCGGCGAAGGCGAAACGAAACAGACAGATGGCGATGGCGATGGCGATGGGTGCGTTCCAGGCTACACGGCAACTGCGTAGCAGAGTGGTTAAAACTGGTTAAAACTGATCCCACGATCTCCCAGAGAAGTTTGCATAAGAAGCACATGCAAGAAACAAAATAATATCAGAATCACAGATTTTAATAAGAATGCAAGACCAAGATATTTTGAGCGGTGGTTTGTCAAAGATTTAAATTTTTGTGGAGAGAAAAAATTAAAGCGGAAGCGGACAGTATCAGTGCTTCTGGCGCTCTTCCCATTCCCATCCAAACACTCCGAAGACTGCACTCTTGCTGCACACTTTTGGCTCGGACAACTCTTTTGGACCGCACAGATATTTCCTAAATATCGCAATCAAGCCTCATACATGTTGGTATAGCGATTGGTTTCGTGTGCATGCGGGACTTGTGCGTGATGAGAGAAATCTCTCATCTGGCAACACTGGGTAGACAGTAATAAATCTGAAGGTTATGTTTTCGTTGCCTGCTCTATTTACTATTTACTACTTTGATTTTTATTGTCCTACTGCCATATCGCTTTGATTCGAGCATACGTGGACGTAAGGTACATTAACGACGATTATACGTGATCGTTGTCATACGTACGATGTCCAGCTTGGTTCAATGAATTTTTTGTTTGTATCGCAGGTCCACCATCAAAGATTCAATATGAACACATTAATCAAAATAATCTTCCGAGGAGGACTGGATACAGCTTGCCGAATGCGAAATCGAATGAATCAAATGTGTGAAGTTCCAAAATACGGTCGGTGCATGACATCTATTACGGCTTCACCTGATTTCAGATCATCAAGTAATTTAACCATGGAAATTATTGAGAACTATGGCGTCAATGATAAGGAAACTCTTCAGAAACTAGTTAATTTGCCTGCACTGACAAGTATCAATCCTGATGCATGGAAGAAAACTTTAGAAATTATGATTTCGCATGGATTCAGTGCTGTGAATGTTGTTGATATGGCAATCAAACATCCCAACTTAATGAAGTCATCCCCTCATAAACTGTTACAAACGTGGAACACTTGGACTGAGATCTTTAATCAACGTGGCTTAGTTCGAAGCCTTGTCATTGAGCACCCAGTTTTCCTCTCTCTTAACAGAGTGGATATCATCTCAAGATGTGAACAGTTGAGAGCTGTGACCGGTTCGTACAAGTTTGTTGCTGATGTCTTGTCAAGGTGCCCTCAGATCATGTTTCAAAGTTTATCAGAGCTGGAGCAAGTGACAGATTATATCAGCACCAAAATGATTGTTAGAAATGTGGCTGAGTATTATAAATCATCTGTATTGGGATGCACATTAGAGGAAGTAAAAACACGCCATGAATTTCTAGTGCGATGTGGGAAGTACACAACTCCAAATCTTAAGCAAAATGAGGAGGTGCCTACAGGCAATGCATCCCTCACTGACATATTTGATACATCAGAAGAAGAATTTGCTACAAAGATAGCAGGGGTGACATTGGAAGAGTTTGTTGTGTTTCAGACAATGTATGAGGAGGAGTTGCGTCAGCATGCTGAAAATTTGGATGGTTTGGAAACTGACGATGATACTGATTATGATACTGATAGTGATTCAGATGTAGATTCTAATGTTAAATAACATCTTTGTTAAATACTTTGTTCTTATTGAAAACATTATATTTTATGTAATGCTAAATAAAAATATGAAAACTCTTAAACCTTTTTTTTTAAATTTTAAAGTAAGGAACTTATTTGTTCATTTTACCGTATTGAGACAAGTACGGAATCATTGGCGTAAAACTGCGTATACGCCGCGCACCAGTTTGAATTTAGCGCTTCTGGAAGGTGAGCACATTGTTGCCAACATGACGAGGTTATAGTAGCAGTGGCAGTACTGGAAATAATTTGACATGCCCATGTTTTATGACTCATCGTCTGAGTTTTGTTTGTGATCTACTTCACTCTTTGATTAATTTAGAGTTGAAATCATCACTACGCTATCTGCATTGTTACTGGCATTGATTAGCATCTGACTGCTGATCAGAAACTTCTTTTATCACTTTGATGGAACAGTACTTGTAGCGTCATTGGTTAGGCTTCAGATATAAACAACCAATTCTTAATATCATCAACAAATAATGGCGTCAGGTGAGATATGCCGTTTAGATTAATTACATATTTTATCCCTTTTGGGATTGTTTGCACATCAAGTAAATTCCCTGAGTACTTATGTCACTGTGTTGTTTCCGTGGCACTCACTTGCTCAACCCTTCTAATCTTTTTAATTATCATGTGACATCTTTTATTCAAATTTTTGCTCTTTCAGATGCCAACCGACCAGAGTTATTTGAAGATGTCAAGCTGTTCCGCAATGCACGCGAAAGAGAAAAGTGAGTGTTGCAAGCTTCTTATCTGGCTCCAGCTGATCATACAATTGTTTTCATGATTACTCTGTATTTCTAGGTTTGACAACATGGCAGACCTATTTGCTGTGGTGAATACACTGCAGCACCTTGAGAAAGCTTTCTTACGAGACTGTGTTACTCCTAAAGAGTACACTGCTGCGTGCACAAAGCTACTTGTACAATTCAAGGCAGCTTTCAGACAAGTTCATGGTGAAGAGTTTCCTAACATTGAAGCTTTTGTCAAAAAGTACAGGGTATGGCATATATGTGACATTGTGTATCTTCTAATTTTTATTTGGTTTGTGGACTAAAATATCAACATTTTGCCTTTAGTTGGACTGTCCGGCAGCTTTAGAACGAATCAAAGAAGATAGACCAATAACTATAAAAGATGACAAGGGCAACACAAGCAAGTGTATAGCTGACATTGTCTCAGTAAGTGCATTTTAAAATGTTAATGATTTTGATCAATGTCGTGTACCCTCCTTACCTATGCTCACACCTCTTATCTCATTTCAGCTATTTATCACAATAATGGACAAACTCAGACTGGAAATCAAGGCCATGGATGAACTTCAACCTGACTTACGGGATTTAATGGACACTATGAATCGATTGAGCTCTCTTCCCTCGAGTTTTGAAGGAAAACAGAAAGTTTCTGATTGGCTCAACACCCTCTCCTCAATGCAGGCATCGGATGAATTATCAGAAACCCAAGTCCGGCAACTTCTTTTCGACCTTGAATCATCTTACAATGCCTTCAATAGGTTTTTGCATGAATCTTCATAATTTGGGATTTCCCTTGTTAACCCCAATGATGAACATCGATTACTCGTTGTTACACAGGTTTTCTAGAATGTCATCACTTCTGTGTCTATGGTACGTCAGAAAGGACCTCAATTTTATATATTATCTTTTATAGCTTTATTTTGTGTTTTGGCCTATCATTCACCATGCGCTACTGTCAATCATTGTCAAAGAGTGTCATTTTCTGATCCCAATAAGGAATGAGATTGTTCCCCCTTCCCCCATTTATTTGTTCTGAAGTTGTTTCTATTCTGTTAAATTTGAACTGTGATTAATGGGATTAGCTGCTTTGATTTTTCAATTGCAATGTAATGTAATTTGTTTCCAGCCCTTTTATTTCTTATTAAATATGTTAACTCTAAGGTTTGAATCTTTGCATTCCTGAAGTAGCACATGCGCACACATGCTCCGCAAATTTTTTTAAAAAATTACAAAATATATACATGCTGGCAATGACCAAAGGCCAAGCAAACCTAACTAATATCATTGCCTCTTCAAACCATGAATAACAACAGCAGATTCATATTACTAACGGACAAATACACTGGGCGTCAAAATTAGCGGTCCACTTGTGGTCGGCGCCACCATTTCTAGGTTTTTCAAGCTAGAACCTTGAAATTTGGTACAGACCTGCCCCCAACATTGGTCTCGAGCCTCCCGAAGCGCCAGGTTCATGGGCCTTCCCCTCCGGCTACAGCCACCCTTAAAGTGTGGCAAGGTCGAAAAACGCCGTGAAGGGACTCCAAAAAACACCTTTAAAATGGTCTGATAGTGGAAATTTTTGGTTCACCACTCCAATAGACCCCCTTCGACAAGTTGACATCAAAATTTGAACGGTCGGTCAAACCCACCCGCTTGGCCAGTTTTTTCCACCCCCTGAGGGAGGTGAATTTTTTGAATTTTTGAAATGGCCTGGACATCACGTAGGGGACTCTCCGGCACACGGCCATCAATTTTTCATCCCGGTCGGACCACCCTCTGCGTCGCTACCCCCGAAAAACAAACCCTCATTTTTTAAAATTCGCATTTTTTTGCCCTTAAATGCGTTCCCGGAGCGAAAAACACATCAGTATGGATGCCCGTGGCCAGTAACAACAACCCCCAATGAATAAAAAACGGTCCCAAAATTTTTCTACCCCTACACAGGGGTGGCTACCCTCAACCCCTACCTGGCCGCCCCTGGAAGGGGGAGGGGGGTTTTGGGGTCGGCGCCAGCCGAGGCGGACCCCTGGCCACCTGCACACCAAATTTGAAGTCGATCGGCCGATCCGTTCTCCCTCCAGACCCAAAAAACGTCGAAAGCTCCAAAAACAACCCCTAAAAATCAACCCCCGATTTGGCCGAACTGAGTAGGGGTGGGAACCTGTTTCGAAGGTTGCAGGGTGGGCCCGCCCAACCTTTATTTCGAAGGCCCCAGGAGGCCAAACCGCTGCGGCCACCGGAAGGTCCTGTACCAGCCCGTCGCCCATGACTCTGCAACGATAACCATGGTTCCTCAGCCTCGCCGGGAGGGCAGGCAACCATCCATACTCCGTCCGAACGGCTGTCTAGCGACAAAAACAGAATCCACGCTCTGACAGCTGCGAATAAGCAGACCACTATAGACGCCCGTAGTTGGGTTCCCCCACCACTGCTACCTCACCAGCCCCCGCCACCATGATCTCGTGCCTCACCCCCCCGCACGGGGAGCAGATTTAAACTGCTTGATATACTATTTTTATTGCCAATGTTATCTCTCTCATACTAGCCAGAGACCATGGAAAAGTATAGAAAGCCTCGAGACTCAACCTGAGCTGAGAATAGATACTTTCAATTATGACAAGTAAGGTTATGGGATGGACAAAGCGTCTGCTTCTAGCCTCGCACAGGTAGCTGCTAAGTCTCGCACCAGGCCTTTCATCCAGTGGAAGAATCGGGACAGCCAATCGTGATATCACGATAGCACGATTTTCGTTCCCTCGGCACATTTTGAATTTCGAGAAGGCGCTGCTTGCAGCCGCCAAACTTGCGGTGTTGCCAGCTCAGTGTTTTGGCGCCATTGGCCACCATCAGATACTCATCAACATTCACTGCAATTTTGCACCATTCGAACTCTTCAATATTAGCTGTAAATCACAAATAGACATACAAAAATTTAATACTGGTCCAATACATAACCTTGTCCAAGAGTACCTTCGAGGTATTTCAAAGCACGTACCTTCCTCGTCAAAGAGTAAAAAGCCAGCGAAATGCATAGCTAATTGCATAAATTCATCATTAACAATTTCTTCGGCCATTGCAATTGTTTTACAGGTAATTAGACTACAGCAGACTCAAATAGCTCAAGTGTCAAATGCTATCCGGTAACGTCACGAACGTTTGAAGTTCTTCACAATGTGGCAACGCCGCAAAATTGGCGGCTGCAAGCGGCGCCTTCTCGAAATTCAAAATGTGTCGAGGGAACGAAAATCGTTCTATCGTGATATCACGATTGGCTGTCCCGATTCGCCCCCTGGATGCGCCCAGGGGTCTGTGCTTTCAAAACCCTTGTGGCGCGTGAATCGGCTCCCCGCTGCTCCCCGTGCGGGGGGGTGAGGTAGGCGTTGAGGGTGGGTGGGGATCACGGAGGGGGAAGCCAACTACGGGCGTCTATTGGCCCATCCGGTGCAACGTTCCTCCCTGGTTCCTCCTTCCCCCTCTTCTCTGCGCGTCCGCCGGTCGTGAGTGGTCACAGACAGAATCCGTGACACCGGCGACTGTGCTCATGAACGGATCCAGCTAAAACTTCACCGACTCATCTTGTGTTTGAGCAGCAAAGTGACAGTGTAAACTTGGAAATATACTTGTGTAAAATGGCTCATTTCGGCATGGACCAATTTTCTGCCGGTCCTCTGTGGCACAATGGGCCTGCTCCGTGCGGTATTTATAATTTTCCTGGCCGTCAGGCTGAAGTTGCTGGAGGTTTCACAGAAAGATCCAAGTAAGGCACTTTAACTTAACCTGAATGTTTTGTTAGTCATTATTATTCTAGTGTCATGTAATATTTTTCATTCACGTTAGGACCATTTCAGTAGAGTAAGATAGCGTACAGTACTGTCGGGTTTTAATCGAATGTGTTTTGGGTTAAAATTTTGATTTGTCTAGCAGGTTATACTGGCAGTGCTCCATTCATTGTTTCTACTCCATTATACTGCAGAATTTACTATGTTATAATTTTTCTCTCAGGCAGCCCATCACCACAGGAACCTCAGTCATGGCTTTCAAATTTGATAACGGAGTTGAGAAGGGTGTTGCCATTGCAGCAGATACTTTGGGCTCTTATGGCTCCCTTGCGCGCTTCAGGGATTGTCGACGTCTGTTCAAAGTTAATAATCAGATTATCCTTGGTGCTGGAGGTGATTATGCTGACTTCCAGTATGTCCAGAGTATGATTGATCAGAAAAAGTAAGTTAGTGGTTGTGAAAGCTAATTTTAATTTTTGGAGGAAAGATTACCAGTTGTTTATACAATTTTCTTTTCCATTTTCAGCATTGATGATGAGTGCTTGGATGATGGATTTAGTATGAAACCAAAAGCGATTTACACCTGGTTGACTAATGTCATGTACAACAGAAGGTCAAAAATGGACCCTTTCTGGAATAACTTCATTGTTGCTGGTATCCAGGATGGTGAACCGTAAGTTTCACTCCATTGTCAAATAACCATTTGATGCAAACTGGTACTCAGACCTGTATTGAATGTGATTACATTGCAGGTACCTAGGCTCAGTTGATAAGCTGGGAACAGCCTATGAAGATAATATTATTGGCACTGGTCTGGGCATGCAGCTAGGTGTTCCCCTTGTTAGAGAGGCATTTGAGAAGAAGCCTCTAATGTCGAGAAGTGAGGCTCAGCAATTGTTGGTACATACAATGGAAGTACTGTTCTATCGTGATGCAAGGAGCTTCCCTAAGGTAACTTGATTTTGATGTTTGGTGGAATTTTTCAGTTGAGTTCTTAAATTTCTATTCCATGGATATTGTCCTACAAGGGTGTGTAATTTTTAAAATTTTGCTCACCTTTTCAGTATCAAATTGGTATTGTGACTGCCGATGGTGTGACAATATCTGATCCCCTATACCTAGATAATCAGAAGTGGGGTTTTGCTCTTTATGTGAGTATTATGTTGAAAACCAATCTACATATCATTTAAGTGCTTAAGTTGCTTGTCAGTTGTCTCCATATTTGTTATTCTTTCCAGAAAAAGTGAAATCTGTTCCCGTGAAGATCTTGTCTGGATATCATCCTTCGACTTAACGATGCATCAAAGGAGTATGGAATTGATTTTCAGTCTGTATCTTTTCTAAATATATTCCTGTTCTTAAAAACTATAATTTTATATTACATTTACCTCTGTAAAAAAATTCTGTGAAGTGGAGGATTATTGGTTTGAAATGAACCCAGTATAATATTTACATAGCACATTTAGTTTGTCATACTCTACCATTATGTAATTCACAAATATTACCTTTATAACACGGGTGGCATTTATAATTTTATCACATTGTTCTACATTCCACTACATACACATCTCTAATGAGGCAATCAGTAAGACCTTCCAGCAAGGCTGTTACAAAGCATTAGACCTCACCCTCCCACGTTGTTCCATTGAATGTAGTTCAACTAACAGTTTCAAATACAGAATACATCACAGACAAATTACCTTGGTGGCCCAACATTGTAGATGCCACTGATTTTGACACTATTGTGCACTAGAACCACAATCTAAATCATTGCTGAAAACTACCTGTTATCTAAATTGCACATCCAGCATGTATTTAACCCACTAAAGAATAGAGGCACATGCAACTTGAAGTAGTGTTGGCCAATATGAACTTCTAAAGAGAAATCTTTTTTCATTAATCTGAGATAGATCAGGAAACAAATTTATTAAAAGGATGGGATTTTTAAAAAGTTTTCCTTTTTTTTTTTATAATCTGTTCAATGACAGCTACCAGTCTGAGTAAGTAGTGACGAAAGGTTACTGTACTCCACACAGGGTAGCCCCTCATCAGCTCCGGTGTGTTCAGACTAATAAACGCACTTTACAGATAAGACATGATTCAAGTCAGAATAAATAACTAACCAGGATACATTCTAATTCCTACATGTATAAGAAACATGACAGTTTTAAAAAGTTTTTAATTTCAAAAACTGATAAGATACCTTAAAAACAGAAAATTATCACCGTGTAAGACAGGTGGGGGCACTGTTGGCTATAACTAGGCATCAATTCCATGAGAAATCTTAAACAGACGAAGTGCATTCTTCATTAGTCAATCCACTTCAAATCAAAATAATCAATCTCTTCTCAACATTTGCTCAAACAGCCTTATAAATTGGAAAGCATCCCAAACAACAGCTCATTCCTTCTCTCAAGATTATTTAAGACATTATCACAATAGGCATATGTTCAGACTGAAAGTACTACAGCACGATTAAATGACATTCTGCACCTCAGAAACAAAAGAGTGCTACATGAATAGAAACTGGAAATAGCGAAGGGCAAATTATTCAGCACACACAACACTTAGGTAAATAAAAATGCAAAGAGGGTGGAAAGAACAAATGCATGATAATAAAACAGAAATCCACATGAGGGAATGCCACTAAAGCTTTCAGAGAATGACTTCACAAAATTAAATTATACAAGTCTTGGGAAACTTTGTCTGAAAGTCTTTTAACTCACCCCACAAACTTGAGGGACAGAAACAACTTTTAATAATGCAACATTGAGCAGAATGATCAGTATTGGTCAATCTAACAAAGAATCTGAAAAGATATTTTAATAACTATAAATTTTCAATCTAAGTATCAACAACAAAGAACTTGCTTCTATAAGGTAAGATAGATTGGAAGTGAGGCCACAAAGTTACTGACAAAGGAAGCACTTAATTCCTCCACATTGTGCTCAGCAGCAAAATTTAAATGCAACATATTAAAGAGAGTGGCACCGAGGGTATTCAGTCACACATTAACTCCACTTGATGTTGTATCCTTTCCAGTTTGTACTAGGGGCCAAATACACTCTGCGCTTATTATACATAAAAGCTACAATACCACGATAAGCTGTTCTTGGCACACCACTCTGTAAAGACAAAATGTTGGATATTAAAATACTAAAAACACTGAAATAGAGAAGAAGGTGCATATTCCCTTACCCTAAAATCGTCCATCAGACCAAGCATTTTTGCTGTCCTTTTGAACTTGTCTTTGGTATGATATTGGATTCTCACATCACCATCAAAGGAAATTTTTCCAGTCTTCAATTCTTCATATGAAACAATTGGACTGTCATACACTTTCTTTATAAATTCTACATCATACACATCCTATAAAGAACAAAAAACAACAATTAACTCCATGAATTCAACTGTATGATTGAAGATATGTGTAATAAATGAGGAAATGTACTTTCATTCTTCTACTTCACCGACCTTACCTTGTGTAAATAGCCTAAGTTCATGTTTGTAAACTGTACATTTTTGTCATTTAGCTTAATGAACTTTAAGTGTTTCTCATAAAATAGACCACTGCAAAAGAAACACAGTAAAAGTTTAACATAAAAGCAATCTATATGTTACGGCTAAAATACAAGGACAGGAAACAGGGGAAATCTGCAGTAACAAATCATAATCTAAGATACCTACTTGCTAACTCCCACTTTTCCAAACGTTCTAGTACGAGAGACTTCTGGCCTTATGCAGGCTCTCCCCTTCCTCTGAGCTGGATCCCGGATCCAGTCATCCCAATATCTAAATACAGGAAAAATTAATGCCAACAAAATGTGGAAACAGAAAGTGATTGAAAGATGAAAATCATTTCTAACTTACGATTTAGGCCATTTAACTGAAAGTTCAGACCAAAGAGATCGTGTAAGCATCCACCCGAGTCCCGGGAAGAAATCTGTACGGTAGAGTAATTCGGGATGTGATGTGTCAACCAAAGCTTCTTTTCCATTATCATTCCATGCTGACACACACCACAAAGATGGATCTTTGAGGAGCAGATCATGAGTACCAAGAAAGTATTCAAAGAAGTCAGGGGCTACTTCAAGATCATCTATGTAAAAGAGAAGACAAAACTTAAAACATACTGTTCACAGTCCAGACATGCCACAGCATAATTAAGCAAGACAAATAATTTACCTTCTACAATAATGGCTGAATTGTAATTAAAAGAAAAGAATGTTTGATTGAGAGCCCAGCCATAATGTCTTGCTATTCGAAAATATCCTTTGAATTTTTTCTCTTTTGGTGGTATTGGGATATCACTCTGGTCAGGTTGCTAGAAATGCAGAGGCGATTTTTGAATTAAAAAAACAAGTTGAGAAACTTAAACTAGGGAGAAAAAAATAAGGGCTCAATGTTACCTGAATGAAGGTGAGCTGATCACCATAAGAACGAATAACATCTGCAGTAGGTGCATCCATACAGTCTTGTGAAACTATGATTGGGAATTGCTGCTTGGATGGCCGATAACGCAACAGACCATCTAAGCAGCGGTTCACAGTGACCCGATTGCAAGAGAATACTAAAATAGCAATTATAGGACCTTTCACAGGTCCATCCACAGCCTGGAACGAGAAAAACATTTGTCAAGGTACCTTAGTGCAAAAGCTGTGTTCCATTCTATTATGCACTTGAGCAAAGCCAGTACCTGATTGTCATCCTGTTGAGGATCTGCATTGTACTGAGTTTCGTCAGGATCTGGAGGGTCTGGTAGGTACGAGTCCCCACCAGCTATATTATCTCCACCATCTAAATTATTATCAAGGGCAGCACCCTTAACTTGTTCTAGAATACTGCTGCTGCTACCTTTGCTTCCATCTTCTAGAGAGAGTGCAAAGAAATGTAAGGGTGACATCTGTATAGAATATACAGTTTGTTGACGAGATAACATTGAAGAGTTTTAAAAAAAGGAAAGTCACTTACTTTTTTTAATTAATGACTGAATGTGGTTGATGAGGGAATCATGGACATGAGCTTCCTCTATTAGATTTGATTCTAATTTACTCAGTCGTTCCTCTAGTTCCGCATCTTTCTGGAAAATAAATATTACAAATTAAACCACACATTATGCATGAAATGCATGCATAAATATCTTTCAGAGACAAAGTCATAATGTATACCTTAAAATCTTTTGATGTGCTGAGGGGGTGAAAGAATAGTAGAAATGATGTCATCAAGACCCAAACGCTCAGCACCACAAAAGCACAGGCGACTGCGTCCTTTTTCCGCATTTCATTGAGTTTTAGACTACATCATCTGCAATGAATCACACAATGCATACCAGTTTCATGAATTTTAGAAAATATTGTTGTGAACCAACGCAACTAACTTCTAAGCTTTGAATTACATGTGATTTGAAAAGATCATGCTAGCTGCCATTGCTTGAGTGCCTGATAACGACGTTTTCTCTGCTGATAAGATACCAAAATAAATACAAACAGTCATAAAGAATATCAGAAAGATCATGGATATTTCATTCACCTCTAACCTCTATTTCCCTAGAGAATCGATCACAGGTTTATTACAGAACCCAGTCAGACGCGTTTTATCTAGCAAGCTGAACTTGGATACAAAACAGATTGAGCTTGACAGCGCAGTCATAATGAGTGAAGTTGAAAATACTCGAGTACAGGAGTTGACTTACAGGAGGTTAAGGAAGAGCCTAAGATGTGCTGTTTTTCAGAGAGGAGAGCGGGAATTTCGAAGCAAAACACAAAAACATTGTGAGAATGTACTAATTTTTTAAGTTTAAAAACGATTTGTTTGTATTCTCGTCATGAAACATCGTTTTGCTGCAAAAATCCACCCTCTTGATTCTCGTCAACAACACGGAACGGATGAACTAGAACGACGACGACAGGCGACAGGTAGACAGACGGACAGAAGTTAAGTTGGCAGCACTGCGTGTTCCATTCGCGCTGCACCCACAAGGGAAATTTCCCGAAAATTCCCTCCTAGTAGGAGCAAGCAAAAATGTATACCCCAGTTTACTCACACAAAACTTGCGGTACCAGTGCCGTCTCTTTTCTTTTCAATGAATGGTCACTACTCGCCACAGCTTCCTCGGTAATTTCTGGGGGACGTCAAGGGATGTTTTATTACTGTTTGTGATCCCGTTTCCGACACTGGGCGGCGGGGTCGGTAGCTTATTTTAAAGACAGCGACGGGAAGCAAGGTCTCCTGCGAGCAGGCACATTTGCCGCGAAGAATGGGTTTCAGAGATGTCCAGTGCATGACAGAGCGACTCGACAGAGATATAAAAGGAGAGAGAATAACTGTGAGCAGGGCGAACGGTTTCAACAAAGGGTTCGATCATACTTTGACTTAGGGACCTTGTTTAACTTGGTGGTCTTCCCCGAGAGGAAGCCTTCACATGACCAATCATGCTCTGCAAGATCTGAAAGGTGCACCCCACAAGCTGAGCTCAGCGTTTGCTTGTCTGGTCAGAAACCCCTCCAGGGAGGGGGGCATACCAAAGAGTTAAAATAAAAGAGTGCGAATGTGCCGAGACCAAGTCCACGTGGACCAGTTTGACAGCTTTATAACGGCTACAGGCTGCCACAGGCCTCTTGGCTTCGGCTGCTTCGCCGCTTGGGGCTTCGCTTCGACAGGCCTGGGCACCACTGGGCACGGCTCACGGCCTGGGCCTCTGGATCACATAATAGGAGTTACGTGGCCGCTGCGAAGGTTGGCGTCCGAAAGTTCCCTTCTCTCTCGCGCTTTGCTGGGGTGGGCGTGGGCACAGGGGGAAAAGAGAAAGAGAGAAATAGAGAATGAGGGAGAGAGAGAGAGAGAGAGAGAGAGAGAGAGAGAGAGAGAGAGAGAGAGAGAGAGAGAGAGAGAGAGAGAGAGAGAGAGAGAGAGAGAGAGAGAGAGAGAGAGAGAGAGAGAGAGAGAGAGAGAGAGAGAGAGAGAGAGAGAGAGAGAGAGAGAGAGAGAGAGAGAGAGAGAGAGAGAGAGAGAGAGAGAGAGAGAGAGAGAGAGAGAGAGGAGTGCGCCTCCCGGTCGCAGCCACTGCAGTGCTACTGCAAGGGCCACACTGGAACGGTACTGGACTGCTTGGGCCAGCGTCGGGCTGGGAGCTGAGCTGCGAGTAAGAGCCCTTCCGATCATGCGAAAGCAGAGCTGGTCGAGATCGGAGCCCGATCAACAGCAGGGCGGCTGGGCTGCGAGGTTCGCGCTCCTGGTAAATCGCGCCTTCTCTCTCTGTCTCTGTCTCTTTGTCTCTGTCTCTCTCTCTGTCTCTCTCTCTCTCTCTCTCTCTCTCTCTCTCTCTCTCTCTCTCTCTCTCTCTCTCTCTCTCTCTCTCTCTCTCTCGCCCCGTGTAATCCGTGCCTTCGTACGCAGCGGGGGGCGAGGGGAGGGAAGGGTGGGAGGGCGCAGCCAACGCCGTGCAGCAGGAATCCTGTTTTATAAGTTATGTTTTCCCTTGACCCGGCCGGCTCCCCTGCCTCTTGCGTGGGACCGGTGCAAAGGAAGAGGACGAAAAGAAACCACAGACGCGGAGAGGGGAGAGGGGGTGGGGGGAGGGTAGCGAGGAAGAAAGAGTGGACGAGTGCAGACAGAGAGCCAGAGAGAAGACGAGAGAGAAAGTGGCTGGCCAATGAGAAGCAGGGGCACGGAGGGCGGGTGGCGGGTGTATGAGGCTGTCTAACCGAGTTGCTCCCTAAATGTTTTAGACGGACAGACGATCGGACAAGCAGACAGACAGACGAACTGGGTGACGTTGGCTCTGTCCGTCTGTCTGGAGGCTGGCTGGCTGGCTGCGGGCTGGCTGCCTGGCTGCCTGGCTGTGCGAACAGTTCTCGTGTTCAGTATGAATCGAGTAGCGAGTAAGAACGGACCTAAGTCTCGAGTGCGGCCGTGCGCATCCTCAGCTTGACTAGCTTAAGACAGGTCTGTCTAGTCGAGCCTAGTGTATTTTATGCCTAACGGTGGTTCTCATATTTTTGTATTATTTTTTACAGTCGTCTCCTTGTGTTTTGGATACTGTTTCAGTTTTATTTTAAGTGTTTGTTTAGATGTATGTGACAGATTTGAAATGTGTGCTAATAGTGCGCCTACAAGTTCGACCAATCAGAATGAAACTCTGAAGTAACTTAAAGCACATAAAAGCTGACGTTTGGTTAAATTTTAGGAATTTATTGTAAAGGAAACGTGTTTTTTTTTTATTATTAAGATTAACTTTGACGAATTCGATGGAAATTTTCATGCAAATGCTGTTGTCTCCTGCTCTGTAATTTTGTGAATGTTGCATCTCGAGGAAGTGGAGGTTTGGACCGACTGTACACCTTCGGGCCCGCATCTTAGTCTATGTTATTAATTTGTTATGAAATTTTATCACAAGCTCGACGAGAAAGGGCTGTCAGGGCGAGGAGCAGCAGCCCTTTGCAGCTCCGGCCACCATCATGGTTGCCAGGAGTTGTGCCGTCGCCGCTCTGGTCGTCGTCGTCCTCGCACAGACAGGTGAGCTGATCAGCTTCGTCTACAGTCCGCTACACCAAACGGTGCACTCATGCGGTCTGTTTTTGTTAAATGTCTCAACGCCAATCCTTGGCTGGATGGACTGTATATTCCACTGCGCACGGCGTCCCCGCCATATGTCCGCACTGTAAATAAACCAATTCTGCTCATCATTCTTTAAACTATAATGATGGTTTAGCATTCGTTTCATATGATGATCAACACTTGTCGTGTCGACATATTGGTACATTAGCACAGGCTGGTTATCCTAAAAAAGTAATGATTTTGCATTGAATTTGATGATCATTTTGATTTATGTACAGTGCGCCTTGTTTACCGAGCATCCATTTGAAAAGAAGGAATGTACCTTTTTTCCTGGTATGGTGCGTCGTGAACGGAACGGAACGGAACGGAACGGAACGGAACGGAACGGAACGGAACGGAACGGAACGGAACGGAGCCGAGCCGAGCCGAGCCGAGCCGAGCCGAGCCGAGCCGAGCCGAGCCGAGCCGAGCCGAGCCGAGCCGAGCCGAGCCGAGCCGAACCATGCAGCCCCGCGTCCACGTCTCGTGTGTACTTCCTGTACTTCCCCGTGCCGTGTCCACCGCCTTCCACCGAGGTTACCGAAACGGGGGTTATGGTCAAAGGGGCGAGGTCCAAGGTAGCATTATTCTGTTTTAGAGGATAGGTGATGGGGGTTCCACTCTATGCGTCACGCGAATTCGAAGGAAATCCTTTACGAGACCTCCATCTGGCAGATTCGGGGAGGAACGGAGAAGCACAGGAAGGAAATAGAGAGGAGGGGAGGGGAGGGAAGGCGGAGAATGGAAGAGGGCGAGAGGGGGGCGTAGGAAGAGAAACGGAGATGGAGAGTGGAATGGAGAGTGGTGCACGGCAGATACGGCGATAAAAATTCGAAAACAAAATCGATTGGGTATTTCTTGTCGTACAATGACACATCGCCTTAAAGGGGACGGAGAAGGGGGTTTACGATCCAGCCGGCCCCAGCCGCCCCCTGCCCCCCGCCGCCCCCTGCCTCCGCCTCACGTGGTAGGGAAGTCACGTGACACGTTCTGAGGCACGAGTGTCTGATATCCGGGAACGCCTAGGCAGGTAGAGCAGGCAGTTAGCACAGGCCGCCGCTTCGCCGCCGCCTGCCTGGTCTGTCTGGAGTGACCAGGCCGGGTGGGCCGGGGCGCTCGGGGCTGGGCTGGGCTGGGCCGGGTGACGCCGGCTGCCGGCCGGTCCAGGTCCAGCGCGGTGGTCTTCGCCCGCGGGCCCGGCCCGGCCCGGCCCAGTCCGGCCCTGACATTTTGTTCGTCGCGACGAAAGAAAAAAAAATACCCGTCGAAAACTGAAAGGAAAACGGCGGCGGAGTTTCGTGTGTTTGTGCGCCGGAGGCACCGGGATGGGATGTCAACTCTGCGCCTTGCACAATGCGGTGTTCGGTCGGCCCCGGCGTCTCGGCCCCGTGGCCCCCGCAGCCCCCGTGGCCCCCGCAGCCCCCGCGGCCCCCGCGGCCCCCGCAGCTCCCGTGGCCCCCGCAGCCCCCGTGGCCCCCGCGGCCCCCGCGGCTGCACTGGGCGGCACCGACCGGGTGACCCGGCCCGGCTCCTAGCCGGCATACGGCCTGTGCTCGGAGCCGCTCGGAGCTCAGGCGCTGTGGTCGCGGCGCAGCCGGGCGGGGTGGGGCGCCACACTCAGCCGCTGTGCGGTTTTGTGCGGAATTTTAACAGCGTAGCTCTGCAGGGAGGGGCGCGCCACGGGGTTGGGAAACAGCGGCTGCAGCCAACCTCAGCGCGCGAAATAATGCAACGGCACGACACGCCGGTACCAACCAACCACACCGCGCTGGAGCTGGAGCTGGAAACGCTGTCGCCAGAACCGAGCGAATGCGCGCGAAGTGTGCAGTGGGCGGAACAGAACGACTGCACTGCTGCACTCCACTCGGAGCGCAGAGCCGGTAGGGGGACGTTCATAAACTACGTGACAAATGGGGGGGGGGCAGCCTATGCGCGGTACGATCCTATCGTTAATGCATGGTAAGGTTAGCTTAGCCAGGTCACAACAGGGGGAGGGGGTCAAAAATTGGCCTAAAATCGGTCGCGTAGTTTATAAACGTTCCCTAAGAGCGCGCGGTGCCGCCACACTCGGAGCGCCGTGGCAAGAGCCGCGGGTTCAAATACCCTGGCCTACGCGGGCTGCCCTTTCTGGTCCGGTAGGGTGAGGGCAGGGAAATAAGTCACGCTGGGAAAAACAATCACATGTCGGCCAACAAAATAATCACACCCTTCTCAAAATATGGCTATTTTATCCTGATTGATAAATTGCTATTTCGGAGGCCGACATTTTTTTATTTTACCTGCTGTGATTTTGTTTCCTGCTGTTTTTTTTTTAATTTTTGTTTTCTACCTGCACTTACCCCCTATCGCACCTGTGCGCCGCCGTGCGTGTTCCCATACACCTAATGAGGAGGTACCCCTTCCCTCGGACTGTCTCAGACTCTCCCGTCCTCTGTCTCCCTCTCCCTCCCCGTGCATCCTCTCCGTGCGACGGAGAGAGACAGCGAGCGTGCCACAGTGACTCGCGGCCGCAGCCATCGCTGTTTAGTTTGCACGCCATGTGCACCGCCCAAGGTGAACCCCCCCCCCCCCCCCCCCCCCCAGCAGCGGACCGGAGGCGACCGGAGGCCCCGGACAACGGGGAAACGCATACAATTTGAGTCTTGCCTGTGTCTTGTTAGTTTTGGGGGGCCGTCCACAAATGACGGGACGCACATCGAATCAGACCGTCGGCGGCCCCAGAAGCCGACTAGGTCAGAAGCTTTCTGAGGAATGTCTCCCGAATGCCTCAGCGGACGTTCTCACCCACGGATGCAGCGGACGCCCCCTTAATCCGGCTGAAGCGTACAGCGAGTGCAGCCAATGCAGCCAGAGGGCAGTGCACTGCATGGGTAGAGGGAAGTCACACACCATCCAAGACCGGTTCGAACCCGGGCACTCTCCCGAAACGGAGTTTTCAAGTGTCAGGGTTCAAACGCCGGCTGCGGTGCGCGGTCAGTGCGATTTCCTTACTTCTGATACATTTTCTAGAGGATGTATCCTAGTGGACTCCAACCCTATAGCGGGTGTAGGCGTAGGAGGGACGGCGAGAAGAAAAATCCCGGAAAAACTGCGGCGTGTTTTAATTATTTTATTTTGTGCGGCCGGCGGGGGCTTTTGGCGGAAGGTGCAGAGATACCGTAGGGCCTGAGATGGTGCTGGTTGTGGGGGTGGGGGCCAGTGGGGGGCCAGCGGGGGAGCGGGGTGGGATGGGGGCGGGACGGGGCTAACCAGATTACTTACTTTCTCTCCCACAAAGTGTGACCTTCACTATGCCCCGCGCTCTGACGTAACCCTGTGTGTGTGTGTGTGTGTGTGTGTGTGTGTGTGTGTGTGTGTGTGTGTGGGCCGTGGTGATGGCGGTAAAGAGAGGAGACGTCCGAGAGACGCATGCACATCAAACTGATGTCTAAAACCGGGCGGAGAAGGCCGTGCGCGGGAGGCGGGGGACACGCACAGCCAGGAATATGCTGCCGAAATGATGCCAAATCGATATCGACAGGGTCAATTTTCGATCACATCGATTCGATATCGTTTCGATAGTCGACTCCTGCGATTTCGTTTCGACAGTCTGCCGCCCTGGCTGGGCAGGTACTTACGCGCACTTACGCGTTGAGTGAACTTGGATTTTGGACGGCGTGCGCGCGGCAGCCGCTGCGGTGCGGGCGCGCGCCCGTCGGCCTCGTCGGGCCCGAGACGGACGCCGGCTGGTGGTGTGCGTGACGGCGAGCGCGGTCCTGCCGCCTGCAGAGCCCCTCCCGGACTGCACTCTGTGGCACACCGTGTAAACCGAGCGCCGCGCGGCTGTGCCGGGATGGCAGAGTCCGCCGGGATATGGGGCCACTGGGACCCCCAATGATGCCAACAAACGACAACCACCCGGTAGCCGGCAGCAACGCTTCGCGTGACCGTCTCGGAGCCACCTGTGTCACGCTTTGTCGCAGCTCTGCCGAACGTCAGCAGTGCTGAGCTAACACGAGCTGAGCTAACACGAGCGGTTCTTGGCCGGGAAAGGGGAGTTTTCAGGACATGAGAGCGAGCTTGTGTCGGTATGGGACGGGGAATATGAGATCGGGCCACACTAAATCCTTATGTACAAATTTAAGCATTTACGGAGTGCTTACGCAAAACCTTATGCACATTTTTGTACGGAGTTACGTACACTTTTGCACGGAATTATGCACAAAAAGTGTGCGGAAGCTTCTGTATGCTGAATTTTGTACGGAACTATGCACCAAAATATATATAAGGATTTACTGTGGACGCTCCTCCTGGACGCCGGTCGTCGTGTGCTGCCCGCAGATACCATCTCTCTCGCGTGACACCCGCTGCCCGCCTGCCGCCGCCGCCGCACGGGGAGGGGCGTGGCAAGCGGCCAGGACTGGCTTTCAATGTAACGGGACAAAATACAAAAGTGTCACTCACGGCGAGCGATGCCGGGAGTGGGCACTTCGCTCTCCGCATATAATTTCACTTTTCAATCTCTTCATTCACCGCCCTGATCTTTGTTTCCTGTTGCAGTGTACTCGCAGAAGAAGGACAAGGAGGACTTCCAGTGCCCCGAGGGCGGCGGCAATGGCAACTTCGCAGACCCGACTACGTGCAGAAGGTTTTACCAGGTGGGTGCATCAGCGACGCGCTGCCTTCAGGCATGTGGGCGCCTGCGAATGCTCGGGTAGGCAGGCCCGCCACACGCCCGCGTCCAACGGGCTCGCCTACCTCCGGCTCTGCAGGCGCCTGCGAATGCTAGGGTAGGCAGGCCCGCCACACGCCCGTGTCCGACGGGCTTGCCTACCCTGGTATTCGCAGGCGCCCTCTGTCGCCTTCCCTCTCACTCTCACGTCTCGGCTGGTTTCTCCTTCTCCCTTCTCCTACAGTGCGTGGACGGGTACCCGTACCTGAACCGCTGCCCCGCCAGCCTCTACTTCGACGATGTCAACAAGCTGTGCACGTTCAGGACGGAGGCGCGGTGTGGACCTCTACCCACCAGTGAGTGCTGCGGTGCTGCGCTGCTGCGTACCGCACAGTGCCCGGGATCCATTTATGACTGATGACATTGATGACTCACTCTAACGCCTGCCCCGTGTCCCGTCCCCTGTGCAGCTCCCGCACCGGTGACGGAGGTTCCCGTCGATGTGGCCCGCAAGTGCGACACGTCCGAGTGCCAGCTGCCCTACTGTTGGTGCTCCAGGGACGGCACCCTCATCCCCGGTGGCCTCGAGCCCGCTGAGGTAAGCCGGCGCTCGAGCACGGGGTATCGCCCCCCGGATATACCCACGCACACGGTAGTTTCTGACCCTTTGTCCCGGTTGCCGTCACTCAGACGCCCCAGATGATCCTGCTGACGTTCGACGGCGCCGTCAACATCAACAACATCGAGCACTACCAGAAGGTGTTCACGGACCAGCGCAAAAACCCCAACGGCTGCCCCATCCGAGGCACCTTCTTCATCTCGCACGAATACTGCGACTACCACATGGTGCAGGACCTGGCCTCCAAGGGCCACGAGATAGGCACCGAGACCATCTCGTAAGTGTCGGCGGATCACTCACTTCTCTCTCTAGTCTGTCTGCCTGTCTCTTTCCCTCTAACGTGTGCTGTGCTGGCTGCAGGCTGCAGCAGGGGCTGCAGGATAAGGGCTACGAAGAGTGGGTGGGCGAGATGATCGGCATGAGGGAGATCCTGAGGCACTTCGCCAACGTCTCGAGGAGTGACGTGACGGGGATGCGGGCGCCCTATCTCAAGCCCGGCCGCAACACCCAGTACGAGGTACAGTCCGGAGAGAAACTTTTCGAAGACAATCGTCGGGAGTTTTGAAGCCGCGGAGGTCGGATGATTGACGTGTGGTTCTCGTTGCAGGTCATGGAGGACTTCGGCTACATCTACGACAGCTCCATCGGCATCCCCCCATCCAGGGTGCCGATCTGGCCCTACACCCTCGACTACAAGATCCCCCACGAGTGCAAGTCGGGAACTTGCCCCACCAAGAGATTCCCTGGTGAGTACACTCACGGGAAAAAACACACACACGGACAGGTTTTGAATTATTTTTTTTCAATTCAAATAACCATTTTTATTTGGCTTGTAGGAATCTGGCAGGTACCGCTAAACGCCCACTACGTCGAGACCTACGAAGGAGGACACTGCCCGTACCTGGACCAGTGCGTGCTCCACAACCACAACTCGGACGAGGTGTTCGAGTGGCTCAAGGAGGACTTCAACCGCTACTACAAGCAAAACAGGGCCCCCTACATGATGCCCTTCCACACCAACTGGTTCCAGATCAAAGAGTTGGAACAGGGTCTCCACAAGTTTGTCGACTGGGCAAAGGGACTGTGAGTAGTGCACCTCAGCTATATCGACGTAATGCACTTTATTTCTCTTCCTACTGTCACTGTTTAGTTTTTGAAAATGGTCGGTGTGGAAGTATTTGGTTGGTATTTGAACCAGTGACATGAACTTTATTTCCAGGCCAGACACTTGGTTTGTGACGGTGACCCAAGCCCTGGTGTGGATGACGGACCCACGTCCAGCCAAGGACCTCAACTCTCTGGAGGCATGGAAGTGTGACAAGAAAGATAACCTTCCCCCCCCTGCATGCAATTTGCCAAACAGCTGTGCTGTGCCATTCAAACCCCCAGAAGCTAACGTCTCTGCTACCAGGTGAGTAAAAGCAGAGAGGCAGCAGTGAGGTCGGTGCGGGATGTGCTATCAGTAACAGTAGTAGATGGTTACTTATCCAGAATAGCTAATTAATGATGAACAACAAACTTTTTCTAGGTACCTGACAACTTGCCGCAATTGCCCAAAGAGGTATCCGTGGCTGGGAGACTCCGAAGGAACCGGTATTGATGGCAAGGACCAATACACACCAGAGAACTAAGTGGTGCCATACAACGTCAGAGAAAAGGCAGTCCAATGACTAACTCAGTCCAGAATAAATCAAATATTTTCAACAAATTCAAGAACAAATAGTACAGCATAGCATTGCTTTTCGGTTAGTACCATAATAATGTGGTACTGTCAATGTTTGAAGAAAAAAGGAAAATTCGTAGTACAATACTTATTCTTAAAAGCTTGTGTACTGACACAAATTATTAAGCTGAAGTGGGCAAAGGGCAGGGCTTAGTAGAGTATTTGAGACCAAACCTTCAATTAAGCATTTCTCCCATTCAGCTACATGCTCTTGATCTTAAAGCCCTGCAGAAATGTTTTACAAATGACTGTTAAACTCTTGTTTACAATTATATTGTTAATTTAGTGGATAAGTAAATTTAAATTTTTGTAATTTGTTCTTCTGTGTAAAAAGACTTTATTAAAGTATTGTGAAAAAGAAAAAAAAATCAAAGGTATACCCCAGCATCACAATCGCACCAGTTGACCCAAACAATATAACAAAGGGTAGAAAACTCAAGAACAAATTTTCAGCTCAGGGAACATGTATTTACAGAACGGCTAGATTACAATTATTAGCACAGGTTGATAAAATCCCAACAGTACAATCGTAGTGGTTTAATAAGTAAGGGATAAACCCATTTATGCAATGTAGTTGATACCAAAAACTATTAAGCTACAAAGTGATTCCTTAGCAGCAAACAGTTTTACCAGCCAGGACGCCTTGGGATCCAAGGTGCAAGTGTTTCTCCAACCTTCACACGGCCTGAAAACAGAGCAATGTCAAAATTAAGAAGCAAAAAGACTCCGCCGAATGACAACACGAAAATGAAGATACGAGAATTGTGTTGACAGCTGCTGTATACTCACGAGGGTAGGGAGGGAAATCTTCTGGGTGAAGTTCAATATAGTGCATATACCCGGCCCATTTAAGACGGTTCCTCTCACGTTTACTATCACGTATCCATAGACCAGCAGCTGCACATGCTGGCATGATGAGACCAGCTCTCCAAAGTCCTAGAAATTGTTAAGAATCAGTTCACTTGGTTTGAATTTAATAATATTTTCCATCTACTGAGGAAGGTCATGCCATTCAAATTCAACTATTGAATTGGTCTTTGTTCGTCAATAAGAAAGTGGATAAAATGAGTGTAACAGTATAGTATAAATAGTAAGAACCAGAAAAGGCAGTAACAAAACGAACTTACCAGTATGCATAGGTTTACCACCAGTGGTGTTCCATGTCAGTAAAACAGCGAGACCTGCGCCAGCCGCTAATGCGGGCATCCAATAGTTGCCGAAGAGTCCAGTTTTCTCCCGGTACTCATCATACGCGAGTCTATCCAAATGACTATGTATTTTGTTATCGTCAACGTACGCCATTCTGAAGAATAGCTTAGGCGAATACACCACGAACTATTCCTAACTCTTCTAACCTCACATCAGTAAAGTGAGTAGAGGACAGCAGAAAGCGAACAGACAGCTGACTGTCGTCGTCGTCTCAGCGCCAGGCGCCAACACCACAAAGCAGGGGCGAAAGGAATAGATTTTTGAGTGAAAAGGCATTTAATATGGCATGAAATGTATGTCTACTGAGTTTATATTCGATATCTTTCTGTATCTATATAATATGAACAAATTCTTCAACGTCTTTGCAAATTACACTTCTGGTTTCCCCGTTCTATGAAATCGGCGCCAATTTTGAATCAGTTTTCCAGGCATTATCGAGTTTGTTAAACGTAAATCATCATCGGAGAATTGAAGTCGACAGGTGACGGGTGACCTCTTTTTTATTTATTTTTTGTAAAAAAAAATTATTGTTATAGAGCAAACAAACATCCATGATTACTTTACAGGAACTTATATCACTAGTTCTTTCATTGTGTAGAAAAAAATTAAATGTAACATGTTTACTGAGATCACTGGAACAGGCAACTGCAGGCAGCAAGGCATCACAATTTAAACAAGGAATTCTGTTTCATTTTCTTACGAACTTCAGCCTGAGCTGTGGGTTTAGTAAGCCATTCAGGCAGTTTACGCTTTGGATTAGCAGTTTGAGTGCTTTGACGACTAGGATTAACATCAGAGGACAGGCTTCTTCTTGGCAAATTTTCATCTTTCTCCAACTTGCACTGGGAGGGACATTCCAAACCAGACACAGTTCGTTTCATACTGAAATCTGGGGATTTTTGCTCTACATTTTCATTGGCTATGAATGTCTCATTAAATACATCATCATCCCAGTCCACTTTCATTGCTAGCAAGGCTTCTTGGTCATCACATGTTGGCTCACTTTTGATGTTCAGTTGTCCTGGGTTATTTTCTATTTTAATTTCAGTGTGGAGTATTGATTCATTCTTGACATTAACTTCACAATCCCGGGAAGGTTCACTTTTCATGCTGTCAGTATATTCTTCACAATCCAATGTTGCCTCCATTTTGTGAGACATTTCCTTACACTCTATAGTATTGTTTCTAGAATCTTGCTCATCTCCAGCAGCAAACTGATTCTTCCAAAAGGAGCTTCTTCTCTCTTTTGAAGAACTTGTACTAGATTGCTGTAAACATCAGGAAACAAGTAAATTCCTAGAACTGACTGCCATATTTACAAAATCAATGCAGAGAGGAACAGGAATAAAATAGTCACTTACATCTGCCCACAACAAATTCAATCTTTTTTGGGAATTAAATTCCTGAGAGGAAGATATGAACCCTCTATGCTGACCAGAAATATTTGTAGATGGTTCATCCGTTTTGAGTTCGTCCTGCGGACCAGAAAAGAGCACTCCAATAAATTTACAGGCTGAAGAAAATTAAACAAAACCTTAAATATAAGTATAAAAAATTATTATTACAGTGTTGGATGCAAGTGAGTTAGCAGTCTCCTTAGGCTTGTAACCAGCTCTAGACCATGTCAATACTAAGCGGATCTGCTCGTATGTTATAAAATCTGGACATTGTTCTTTTATGGGTTTTAGCAGTTCAACATCTGTCAACAATAATACAGTTATTACAAATATTATGTAAAATCGCTTGTTGGTTGAAAATTATTGAGACCTACTGGAATTGATTGGAGGGGATGATATAACTTTTGTTATAATAGAATACACACTATCAGAGATTCCAGCTCTTGCAAGATCAACTGGCAACCCTAATTTTATAGCATCACAGAGATGGTTTGTCAAGGTTGACTTTGACAGTTTCCTGGAGATTAAAAAAAAGTGCAAACAAACATAACAATAACAAATCAAAAACATATAACTTCCTGCTTATTTCAATGTTTAGAAATGCTTCAATTACCTTTCAGTAACCAATTGCTCCAGACTAATTTGTTGGTTCTGAAACTTAACATAAGTCTCCCTTGCCGACACATGCAAGGCATCAACAGATTTTTCGACTTGCGTGGAGATATCTGTTGAAAGCCCTCTCTCCTTGCAGAATTGAACAATATGATTGATCCAGAACGTACCATCTCTCTCAATCTTGAGAATAGTGAAACCATTGACTAGCAAAAAGAAGAAAGAAATTGAGGTAAGATTGCCTTCATGATATGAGGAATATCTTGTCAATGTGTCTAGAAAGTTCTTCATTAATACTCAGCTTACCACTTCCGCTTTTCAATGAGGAAATAGAAGATGGTCTCAGAGCTGACAGGTCAATTAATGCCTGGTTACTGGCCAAATGGAATGGTGCACAATTCAGTTCACTAGCTCTCTCTTTTCTCACCCTCAGCAGATAATGATATAAAGAATTCTATATGAAAAGGGGGATGGATGAAGGTTCATAAATTATATCAAAAGATTGATCACAACTTTTTCTCATGAACACCCATGAGCACTTTTGTTACCTGATTTTCCATTTCTTGTGAACTTGGAAGAATTATGTCTCTACTTGACTCAGGATTTGAGTCACTAGAAGTAGTAGCATCTTCACGTTTTCTTGATGCTGAAATCAGTTTGAAAAGGTCCTGCCCAGGGGGTAGCATCACAGAAGTTTCTGCTCTATTTGTTCTAAAACTGAAGCAAACACAAATAAATGTGAACAGCAATATTAAATCAGGACCTACAACCACCTCCAAGTAAATTTTACAATTAAAAAAAGAGTAGAATTTAATCTTAATTGTGCTAATGCAATCCAGATTTATGAACTTACTTTGAAAGGAGACTGACACCTCTTTCGGTGATTGTCATCACTGGCACAGGGAAGCCCTTGGCTGACTTATCAGAAAACTGTAAAAACTGTTGTTCTATATAACCTTCACGAACCAAAAGGCGATCTATTTCACAAGATAAGGCATTACAATAATAATCAAGAGTAGATCACAATATACACAATGGAAGGGTTAAATTTCTTTTTTCTTTTTTAAAGTACAAAGGAAATGGCCAGACATCATACTTACTCAAGGCCTTCCACCAATCTTCAGATTTATTCTTTCCTTTCCCATGCAATTCTGCATCCACAGCTTTGTCTGTGATATGGACACTTTTAGATCCCCTCAGACATGACACTATCTTGCCCAATCCTTTGCACCTCAGTGCTTGGACTGTTTCCAGTAACAGTTTAGTGTCTTCAGTAAAATCATAGAGTGCATTACAATCAATTTCGTTGGAATTCTTTGGATTCTTAAAACGGCTCTTCCGCAACCTAGATACAGAAATGGTATCAGACAGAACATAAACAGCATCAAACAAAATATACAACAAGATAGGAAGAGAATGTGCATACGCTGATAAACAATTGTCACAGCAATTTTCCTTCCTGACCCCACTGACGGAAATGGCTTTCCCTTCAAAATGTGCAAGAAGGGTCTCCCGTCTGCATGCAGTGGTGTCTAGGTAGCGCTCCATCAATATTCCCATTTCTCTGCGGTGTTTTGCAAATGCACCTGTTGCATTTGAAATAAAATATCTGTAAAAAGTTAACAGGAGGAAAATAATTTTACAAAGCAAATGATAGCATTGTTTTAAGGGCTTAATGGGAACTTTCATCACTCACTTGTTAACTTGGAAGTCTTTTTGAGCATAGAATACATGGCACTTTGATGGCTGTCCATCACGCCCTGCTCTTCCGATTTCTTGATAATAGGATTCTATATCCTTAGGAGCACCCCAGTGAATAACATTTCGGACATCTGAGAAGGAAAGAAATGCCTAGTAACTGCTTTTGTTCTGAGAGCTTTAGCTGTTTCTTTCACATCCAACTCTACTTAATAACAACAAGCGCGGATCCAGGGAAGTGGGGGCGAAGGGGCGATTACCCCCCCCCCCCCCCACATGGGGCCTGAAAGTAGGCAGAAAGCGATACCCCCCCCCCCCCCCCCCTCCCCCCGGTGAGCCGCCCCTGGATCCGCGCCTGAATAACAGAAATCAACCTTCATCTAGTCTCTTACCGGGTTTATCAATACCCATTCCAAATGCCACAGTAGCAATAATAACATTCAACTCGTCTCTAAGAAACTTTTCATGCACATCATCGCGTTCTTGTTGCTTCCTTTTAGCATGGTAATAATCAACTCTCAGGTGATTATCTGCAATAATATCACATTTAGGTAACATAAAAACCATAAGACAAATAAGAAAACTTTTGATGAAGTGAGGGCAGATCAACATATTACTTCTTAAAACGACAAATACTTCTTCTGTTGCTTTCCTTGTGGGACAATAAATTATGGTAGGCCCATCAAACATGAATGTTCTATTATTATCTGTCTTTACCATAAATCTCCGGAGATCAGAAAATATATCTCTACTTTTATTAGTCACAGAGAGGTAGAGATTTGGTCTATCAAAACTAGAGCAGATAACATTTGGAGAACTGGAAAAAGAAATAAGAAATATTATTAGCTACAGACAAATTTCTCAATTCATCAGTTATCCCTTGAAATTTATATTAAAATAAGGTAAATCAAGTTCAATGCTAACATGAGATTGAGAGAGTTACAAATATCTTTGCGAACAGTTGGGGTTGCTGTAGCAGTAACTGCCAAGAAGGGCACATCCGGAAGTGCTTGGCGTACAGAACCCAGTTTTCTGAAACAAAAAAGCCATTCAAAACCTGTTAGATAGGCGCTGGAGGATCAGAAATTAAATTCAGAGTAAAGACGAAGGACACACGCAAATTTTCTTTCTTTGTTCAGTACCTGTAATCATTTCGAAAATCATGTCCCCACTGACTAACACAGTGAGCTTCATCAACTGCAACTAGAGTAATTTTCACTTTTTTAGATAAATTTTCGAGGATACTTGAGTTAACACAAAACTCAGGAGTCATGTACAACATGCGCATTTTCCCAGCAAAGACCTCTTCCAAAATTTCATTTTGTTTTTTCTGGGCAGATCCAACAAAACAAGCCGGTATATTGCTCATCTGAAGTCAGATAAAAGTTGCAACAGACTATAAATTATATGTCAGTGTCAAAAGTAAGCAATCCATAAGCTGTTCACTTTACCTTGAGAGCCAAAACTTGATCCTGCATAAGCGATATGAGAGGTGAGATGACAACAGAAAGACCATCCATAAACACTGCTGGGTACTGAAAAGTCAAACTTTTCCCATAACCTGTGGCTAGTATTACACAGTTATCTTTGCGGTCCTGAATCATGCAAGGAGAAAGATGTTAACGCCTCCAAACTAAAGATAGGTTTGTGGTGGGTTTGAGTGATTTCAAAATGGATTCCTTACCTCTATAATTGAACGAATGACCTCCCACTGAATGGGCCGAAACGAAGAGTGGCCAAAGGATCTCTGCAAAACTTCAATATGTTCCTTGCCAGGAAGGACTGTAAACACAAAAATAACATCAAAAACGGGTCACTTGCAATGGTTTGAAAAAGCAGAAAATGAACAAGAACCCTTTTTTCTCTACTGGTATCTGTTTTAAAAGATCACACACCATTCTTGATACTTGTGGCAGCACCATCCTCTCCTGTGGCATCCTGCAAATATACCAGCAAGCAAGAATGTCATGGCAATAGAAGTTCACAAGGGATTGGGAAATGTGGAAAAAGTTCAATGCACGGGGGGTCCATAAAAGGCGCGATGTCAAATTATAGTTGCAAAGCATAATGGCTAGAGAACAAAAAACATAACAATGGGTACTAACCTCTTCATCAATTATCATGATTTCATCCCAGCATTCGTCCCAGTCTCCCTCGAATCCCTCCTGAGAAGCCATTTCTGAGTTTGCAAAACTTAAAAAAAATCCAGCTACACTGCGAGTTCGACCAACATATCGTTTCTTTCTCAGTTTACTCGTTGCAGGGTACAGGCTACGCCTCTGTTCGTTTACTACACGAGAAAATTAGCAACAAATTTTCCCCGCCGCGCTGGGAAGGAAACAGCATGTATGAGAAATCGGACTATGAAAATATAAACCGTTTCTCGGCCACTAATGTTCAATCCTTCCGTAATTTTTAATGTGAATCATACTTTGTCACAGCGCATAGGATCTGGATTTACAAAAACCCGATGAGGACGCATTCGGGAACCAGTCATTTTTTTCTACACGTACAGTCGGTCCGATAATTATTTTTTGGCACGTTGGCCAAGCGAGTCGTAGCCTTGCAAGACATTCCACAACGTTCTTCTACTGTCGCCCTCAACAACCGTTGTCCCCGCACCAACATACAAGGCGCAATTTTTTAATCAATGGTAGAGAGACGTACGTGAAGGAGTAGTGGACTCCGCGCCGATGGGTACCGAGCACGTCCGCTAAGTCTGTTAAACTTTTCGCGCACCGACCGTGTGACAAACCGCCTGCTACCGACACCTGAAGCCCCCAGTCCGCGCGCCGCCCGCGCGCGCCACCCAAAATGAGGCCGACACGGATTGCGTTCAGCTTAAACAAGATGCTGGACTTTTACTCCCAGTTCAACCCCTCGCCGTTGTCCATCAAGCAGTTCATGGATTTCGGTGAGTTACCCCTCCGGCCCTCGCCTGTCATTGGTCGGGTCGGGTCGGGCCGGGGACGCCCCTCTGCGCGGAGTCCCCCTTCGGCGCGTGTTTTCAGCCCGGCCCCCCTGGCATAACCTTCTCTACACGGTTGTGTTTACGTCCTAGGAGGGGCACAGCGCGACCCGGGACTCTGGCACCGCCACCCCTGCTGGACATTTCCTGTCAGGTACCCGAGCCGGTGACATCCGGCGAGACGCTTCACCCCCTCGACCCCCACCTGCCCTGCCCCCCTCGCTATTTTTAGCGCGGCCGCCTAATTCGCCCCCATGTTGGTGGTGATGAACCAGCTGTTTGGTCGGAAGTTGACCCCCCCCCCCCCCCCCGGCAAGCCTGCCCGTCCAAGCAAGAGACACGGGTTCGAATCCCGGCCGGCTGACATTTTCATCCTGGTCTATTCTTTCGTTTAAAGGTTGCGGGGGTGGCCTCCCCGAGGTTGTCAGTTTCCTGCCATTCCACCCCCTTCTGGGCCGGGCTGTAGTTGGGGTCGTTGCACTTGTCACCTGATTCAGCCAGTGTCCCCGGCCACCCCTGTCGGCCGTGACCACGTATCACACGACCAACCCTGCTGAACGGTTAAGACCAACCTCTCCCCCTCACCTCCCCAAGGAGTTGCATCAGCCGGCCGCGAGTCCTCGAGCCCTCTCTAGAGCCCCCTCTAGAACCCCATCCTTGAGCTAGATATGCAGTAGCAGGCTCTCTCTGCTCAGCTGGCATCTAGTGCTGCACCCTACGCCCCACGCTACCTACCGAAGGGCTGTCCGGCAGAGCCGAGAAACGGTCGGGCAGCGGATACCCGGACGCATCCGAATACATACGTCACCTGTCCTTTACTGTCTCGATGGAACGGCAGAGACATAAGACACTTTTCGACTGACCCGGACGCTTCCCGCCCGTTTCTCGGCTCTGACAGCTCTGACAGGCGGCCCCGCTGCTGAGGGCGACCCGCACCACAGATATACAGTCCGTGCCGGCCAAGTGTGGCTCTGGAGCTCGGTGCGGCAGTGCCAATGTTTGGCTGGATCGACTATGTATCCGTGCCGCGGACGTGAGCGGGGGCTAGCCGGGTATGGCGGCGGGGGCGGCGCCGGCACGCCGGCCCTTTGATGGGGGTGGGAGCGAGACAGGTATACACCCGCTGGTGGATTATGTGTGCGAGAGGAGGACAGACATAAAGACAGAGAGGGAGAAAGAGGGGGGGGGAGACTGGAGCGAATCAAATCGGGGAGCCCCCCCCCCCCCCCCCCCGCCCCGCCCCGCCCCGTCCGCCTCGCAGTGGTAGTGGTAGTTTTCCACTCATCAGCCCTGTATAGCCTGTGGTGCCCAGAGGCAGCGAGGGGAGGCCCACCGGCCACAGGTTGTTCAGCAGGGGAGTCCCGACATAGCGCAGCGGGTCCTTTTCTGTCACCTGTTGCTTTCGCCAGAGGAAAAAGTGGCGTACAGCCTGCACTGCACCAGCACTTGATCTTCGGAGTTGCAACATAAATCTAGAGCAGAGTTAGTATGTCGATGTAATGCATCTGCCTGCTCTGACAGTTCTCGAGCCTCATCACATTTTTGTTGTTTTGTTCATTTTTTTTAACATTTTTATTGTCCTACCATTACCGTCGTGCATTACCTGCTCAGACGTTCCCGCGAAGTATAGTGTTGGGTCCCCTCTGTGTGATGTTTGTCAAGACTTTTCCTCTCCGTGTCAAAGCCCCCATAAGCGCGCGCGCGTGCGTGCGTTCTCTCTCTCTCTCTCTCTCTCTCTCTCTCTCTCTCTCTCTCTCTCTCTCTCTCTCTCTCTCTCTCTCTCTCTCTCTCTCTCTCTCTCTCTCTCTCTCTCTCTCTCTCGCTCTCTCTCTCTCTCTCTCTCTCTCTCTCTCTCTCTCTCTCTCTCTCTCTCTCTCTCTCTCTCTCTCTCTCTCTCTCTCTCTCTCTCTCTCTCTCTCTCTCTCTCTCTCTCACACACACACACAGTATCAAGCTTGGCGATCGCCGCCTCCGCTGCCCTTCGGATGCCTTCGGCTGGACGGCGGCTGCACGCGATGCGGTAGGCCGCGCAGCCCGCGAGCCCTGCCTGTGTTGTACAGACTGACCCCGTCAAGAGCGGTCGCAGTGTCCGGTACAGCCAGTGCCAAAGCTTTGGCTGCACCGACTATATCGATGGCCTGCCTGACGCGACCTGACCGCCACACGGACCCGCAAGTGCTGGCCGGGCACTGGGAGTGAAGGAGTCATGATAGACATGAAGAAGAAGGCTGTTGCTTGTTGCTGTTTTGAAAACTCTGCCATCACATGCAAGTATAGAGTTTGAGACCTTAGGCGCCAGCACTTAAAAAATGGGGTCACATGACCGAACGACATCATTGGCTCTCTCCGCGCCACTCATTAAATCTTACGCATTTCCAATCACAAAAGGTAGGGTGACCCCATTTTGGGAATCCTGACGCCAAGCCGAGTCCGACCCAGGTCTCACTTCTGAAATGAAATGTCCGGTTTTCAAAACAGCCCCTCAATTCCCGTATCCGCCCGCTTTTCCCTCCCTTTTCGTTAATTTTATTGATTGCTTTTCTGACTATTTCAGCCTAGGTGCTATTTTTCAGCCTGAAGTCCAAGTCCAACTGTAAATTCGCAATTTTTTCCAATTTGTTTTGAAAAATTTCTAGAATTTTTTACACGTGACTACGCGAGTGATTCGCCCCTTGGCCGATCATGACTCCCAAGGAAAGGCGTACAGTCGGGTCAGAAACGCACGCAGTTGTACAGTGCTGATTGCACTGCCACGACGTCACAAGCGATGCACGCTGCTGCATACGCCGGGCAGACGGCAGCGGACGAGCCCCCGAGGCCCCCCGCGCTGTTATCAGACACGTCACGTAAGTCGCTGCTGGACACGCGCCGGTGTGTTATCTCTTTTATCAGTGCGAATATAAGTGTGCGACAAAGAATTGTGTAGCATAATTTGGGCCAGAAGTTCACTACATGAAGTGCAGGTTATTAAATCACGCTGGGAAAACAATCACATGAGGATAAAAAAAAATCACGGCATTCTCAGAAGGTGAAATTGAACCCAAAACTTGCTAAAGTGTAAGTTTTTGAACGGTGCAATTCTTTTACCTACTGTCATTTTTTAACCTGCTGTCAATTTTTAACCTGCTGTCATTTTTTAACCTGCTGTCATTTTTTAACCTGCTGTCATTTTTTTTTACCTGCTGTCATTTTTTAACCTGCTGTCATTTTTTTAACCTGCTGTCATTTTCTTTCCCATCGTGATTTCGTGACCTCTGTTCTTACCCTATACAGCCATTGTCGAGGTGCTGTCACACACACACACATGACCAGCTGTGTCGACGCTAAGCTGTGGCATGGACACTCCCTCCCCCCATAATACCAAACCAAAGTGCCGTGCAGGACAATCGGCTCCGTTACGTTTTGTCACTTCTGAGGAGTTAGCGCAGGCTTGATAACATTGGCCACTGGTGTTGTTTTCGTCACGTATAGAGGACCTGCCAAATGGCAGTGTGTGGTGTCGCATCAGGATGAGGCCAGGGCGATTCCTACCGCATGGGCCGTTCGCACGAACAATACGGCACGAGGCAGGTCGAGTGCTCTGGATCCTGCAAGACTCGTAATAAAGCCAAGTGATAAAGTCCAAGGGGCCGTCGGAGTTGGTCGGATCACCCGTTTTTGTTTTCGTCATCAGGGAGCACTTTGATCGGGATCGGAGCCTTCATATCTATGTGAATTTGGTACAACGCGTCAGCCGCCCTCGCATATAGTAGTCACAGTGCACACACACACACACTCACACACTCACACACTTCTCTGAACACTGAGGACGACATCGACGCGTCGAATGCACGGCTAGTTTGCATACAAGACATCTCCCATATGGGACCCTCTCGCCCATCCCTCTCTTTCGCACCGTGACCTTTTCCTCTGCTCTGAATATGAGACACTTTAAGTGGCCGTGCTCGATGTGGGGCCTATACCTTCCCCTCTGAGCCTCAGAGCACACGCGCGCGCCTACCTGGGAAACAAAACCAGGAAGTCAGAGAGCCGAGCAAAGAACCTAAAAATTCATGGCAACGAACACATGATAAGGGGCGTCTGCTGGTGGCGTCGATAACGTCGTAAATAAATGAGGAGGGTTGGCCCGGTTGTGCCGCCGCGTCCGGCGTGGTGGGGCAGCTGCCTGGGCTAGACTAGATGCTAGCGGTGGCCTGGCGAGGGGCGTAGCCACAGGGGGGGGGGGACTGTGCACCAATATGACATTGACTCTGAAAACAGAACCAGAAGGTCATACAAGGAGCAATGAGAGAATTTTGGAAATTGTACGTAGCCGAAATTTGACCTGCTCCTGCTGTTAGAAAAGGAGCAGGCCACACGGGTTGCTGCTGCTGATGATTCACATATAAGACACCCTATTGACGGAACAGAGGCGAGTATTAGCAAATATTTGCAGGGACGTTGGCATCGTACACACTCGCGCCGTCTCGGCCCAGGCCGCGCTCCGCTCCGCGCACGCAGATAAAAACAGCCGTAACTGGGCGAGGTTCGCATTCGAGTTACGTACCGGCACCTTCTGAAATTGGCACGTCGGCAGAGCTTCTCGTGTTTCTTTTTCCTCCGGGTATTTATCACTGTCTCCCCCCTGCCCTCTGGTCCGCCCCCACCTTCCTCTCTCTCACGAATAAAACTTGTGTTATTGTACGGTGCCGCTGTGGGTTATGGGAGCGTTCACCGCAGGGTCAGATTACGTGTGCTGGCGCTGGCGGTGTCCTGCCGCCTGAGGCCTGTTTGGCAAAGCGTTTTCTGTTGCGTTCTCATACACTCTCAGTGTGGTGTTCAGTGTTCAATATGAGGCTAGAGCTGAAAATTTTCAGAAAAATATATGATTTGACTGAAATGTTTCGTGAAGTTTTTCAATTTTATCAAGGAATTTTTTCATGGAAAATTTCGTCTTTTGCATCTCTAAAGTGGGGGCATTTTCACACCATATCGCGAAGACTACGTGAGACTTTGTGACGGCCACAACATGTTATTACTGGAGTCGCTGTAATCGGCAAAAATTACACCTTCTTGAAGAACGTTGAGGAAGGAGCAGCAGCAGCAGTCAAGATTGGAGGTCTCGGGACTGCAAGAAAAAAAAAATAAAAAATAAGGAAGTGCTACAATAGTAGGCGATTTGGTTTGGACATTAAATTCTAGTAATGCATTATGCGGCAACAGCAGTATTGGAGACGAAATGGTCTCTGGGCGAGCGTTGACGGGGCTCTTGCTGGTGGTATTGTGACTGGTATGCTAATTTGATGCGCTCTGGCTTCGCTGCTGAGAGGTTCAGTAGTCGCGTAGCTCAGAGACGATCACGCGGAGGTTGCTTTACTGTATATCTGCACGCTAGGCATGTGATTGGGTGAGGTTTCGTATTCCGCCTACCCTCTGCCGCGATCCCTATTCGCCTTTTCTGATTCTCGGGAAACAATGCAATCGCACGTAGATCCCCCTACGGGCCCCTACGGGCTGGCTGAGGATTATTCATGATTCATACCTTGCTTTATCGCGGGCAATACTGTTGCGAGAACGTATTGGATACCGCACTACCCAGTCCTGTCTAAAAAGTGCTTAAAAAGTCGTTTTCCTGCTTGATCATTTTTGTCAAGTTTGCAATTCGTTTTGCAAATTTATTAGCGGACTCTTTGACTTCATCGTCCAAATTGTGAGGATAAATTTTTTTGCCCCCCATGGCTCATGGTCCGCGTCTTTTTGGCTCATTGCCCAGCCGATGGGCAACAGTCGGCGCGTTGGGATTCGGTGAGTCGGAGAGGGCTGTTGCCCCCACTGCTAAGAAAAGAGGGGATTCTAGATTATTCTGAACTGATTTAAATTGTATACATCCTACTGTTCAGTGGATATCTTTATGGCAGTCCATATACCAAGGTTAAATCGGAGATTTCTTTTATAAAAGTTGAATAAAACTTTATGCGCGTTGAATCATTGACTGCAGAATCAATTCGGTTGGTGAGGTGGTTTTTTTGACATTTCGTTGCAGTCCAAATTCCTGAGTAGCATTAATCCTTGGTGTCACCTTAAGCCCACGCATGTGACACGTTCATGTGTTATTGCAAGTGCCGGACTATCGCGGCGGCCATTGAATATTTACTGCTAATTGCCTTGTCACACAATGCAGTTTGTGTGTTTGTTTATAAGGCTATCGGGCATCGCGGAGATGCTGCTCCGATTTAAATTGGCCGTGGGAGCCGTCCTCCTGCTTGTGGTGATGCCACAGTGCCACAGGCAATACGTATATTATTGACGTCAAAAATCGAATTTTTGAAATACAGCAAAGTTTTTCCTCGGGTGCAGTATTTTTGTTTGCCCCGATGGTGTTTACGTTGGGCCCTGGCCTTGGCCCTGGGGCCCTGCCTGACCCGCTATGCTGTCCCACTTTGCAGGCAGCTTGCTGTTGTCGCCCGCTGGAAGGCGTGGCTCTCAGTGAGCTGAGCACTTCGTGGCCCATTCTCATCTCATTCTCATCTGTGCACACCGCGGGAGGGCACGGGCACACCGGCACACCGCATCACACCAAAAGTGCACAACCCAAAGACGTCCTCGCCGCCCACCACCGCCGCTGGGCGTCACTGAGTCGCAGTGGTACGAGATGGCTGATTCGGATCCTCGTGGTTTTCGCGGGCCTCAGAGAGGCGTCATGTGCATCTCCGCCTGGCACACGCCACAGCGCTGCTACCGCTGCTACACTGAGAGTGACAGAGTCATGATCAGTGATCAACTTTGAGCGCGACAAAGAGGAACGTGTTTAAGAGGTTAAAAATTTATGCCTCTTACGATCGAGATTTGAGACTCGAGTAGGACTCAGCTTGGCGCCAGGATTTAAGAAATGGGGTCCTTCTCAGTGGCGCCATGCGTGTATTTTGCTGTAGTAAATGTTTCTGAAGGCCTCAGCGCGGCGCGTGGCGTCTTCGTCCAGAAGCATTCCTGGTCGGCGGACGCGGCCCCATCATCACTAGAAAAACTACGTATTTAGTTTTGGTAGCTAATACGTTTGCTATAGCAACATAGATGCAATTTTAGCTGCACTGTCCGATCGCTGATATGCAGCCAAGCTTTAGCTGTGCCAGTTAGGCAGAGCCTTATCAGCCAACGCGAGATGTGCTACAGGGAAAACCACGGATCCACTGAACGAGCTAACGCTGAGCAGTCATACCCGAGGGGGCGAGGGGTAAACCACTTCGAATATTCATTGTAGAAGCCGGCGGTATTCATATTCATATTCACCAATATTCACAATATTCATCCCTCCACACAATATTCACTTATATTCACCATTAGTCTCAATATTCACCTCTATTCGCTAATATTCGCTAATATTCAGTTATTCCTCGCATATTCAACAACATTAATCGATATTCACCAATATTCAAATATATTCAATGCTATTTCAATGTTTTACCCTTATAGTTATTCCCGAATGTTCAACCATATTCCCGATTATTCACCCATATTCCCGATTATTCACCCATATTCCCGATTTTTCCCGAATATTCACCCATATTCCCATATATTCGACCATATTTCCGATTATTCACCCATATTCCAGAATATTTACCCATATTCCCGAATATTCACCCATATTTTCGAATATTCATCCATATTCCCGAATATTCACCCATATTCCCGGATATTCGTCCATATTCCCGAATATTCATCCATGTTCACGAACTGATGTTGAGTTATATTCACTGATATTGAGTTGTATTCACTGATATTCAGCTCTTTTCATTGATATTCATCTCTATTCATCGATATTCATCTCTATTCATTGATATTCAGCTATATTCACTGATATTCAGCTTTATTCACGCACATTCACAAATATTCTAAGGTATTCAGTCGTATTCAACGTATTCGCAGTATTCACAAATATTCACGATATTCAAACAATTAATATATTCATTGTACACCAAAATCCGGAGTGGTTTCCCCCTCGCGAGGGGGGCAACCACTCCTTAAAACTATGTACACAGATTTCAGGATTGCGTCGGATTACACCCCGTGGTTTTCTTTTATTTTAGAATTTTATTGCTTTTCTGGCTATTTCAGGCTATGCAGGTGCTATTTTTCGGCATGAAGTCCAAGTCCAACTTTCAATTCGCAATTTTTTTTTTCAAATTGTTTTCAGAATTTTGTACACATGATTACACGAGTGATTCGCCCCTCGGTCATACCTCAGACAGCTGTAGCAGAAAAAAATATTTTCCCCTGAAGCTTAAGATTTGGCAAAATTAGCTGAGGCGTTAGCTACAGTAGATAATTCCTAGCCACCAGAGCAAACCCACGTTTTTCATGGACCGCGACGCGTTCGTCCGTTCACGACCTCTACGTCGTCCTGGAGACCCTAGTGAGACCCCGCCGGCCTCACGGGTCCGTAACTCTGGCCTGTCATCCACGGTCCCTTGGGGCCCAGGCCGGGCCGGGGCGGCCGGGGGGGGGGGGGGGGGGCATTCGAAGGGACCACGCCGCATCACGCAGGGTAACGCCCAGCCAGCACGCGTGGCTGGGCCGCGGTCAAAGCCAAGGACATCCGGAACTGTCCAGGATCCGCGGCGCATATCCTTCGGGGTTCCGCGCGTGCGTCCTTCACACTTCTGACGGGACACACACTGGTCACGGGACACTTACTGTGTACGGAACACTCACTGTGTACGGGACACTCACACTGTGCACGACACACACACACACATACACTGTGCACAGGACACTCACACTGAGAATGGAAAGGTCAGGATCATTTAGCTGAGCATTTCGTGGCCCATTCTCATCTCTACCTCTTGCATGCCGCGGGAGGGCACTCCGCATCACACCGATAGGGACTTAAGACTTTTTGCAGTTTTGAAAACTTGCCATATTGTATTCAAGGTTTCAGATCTGGGCTTTAGACTTGGCGCAGGATTTCAAAAATGGGCTCGCAGTGATCTTTTGTGGAAGTTAGTGATCAGGAGGTCATTTGGCCAGTTTTGGAACCCTCTGGCACCAAGCTGGTGAGTCGAACTGATGAGTGACTCTCCCATTTTAAGTGACCTGTTTGTTCTGCGATGCTAATCCCCTCTCTCGAACGCCGATATGCAGTCGTCGGGTGGAAACTTTTTTGCAATGGCGGGTGCTCGAATTTATGGCCAATTGTAACTCAGTTTTGCCTTTTACGTAATCGACTTTGTGTGGCCGGCAGCGGGCGGGGGCTCGGCCCCGCGGGCGTGCCAGGTGGTACTGTACGGGAGCGGGGTGCAGCAAAGGGGGACTTTAGCGTCAATGTGGCGAAAACAGACGACTGTACCACCACGGCGTGACGAGTGTAGATGTGGTTAGCGACGGCGTGGCGGTGCGTGGTGCGGCGGGGGCGTGTCCTGTGCACCCCGGACGGGGCTGGCAGCAGTGCGTGGTGCGGCGGGGGCGACTCCGATCATGGCTGATTTTTCTGACCATCAAAAAACTTCTTACTTTTAAAAAAAACTGCATTATTTTCTCTTTTCTTTCTAATCTTGTTTTCTTTAACATTTTTTTCTAATACCAGGTGTCCCAATTGCCCCGTGCCAAGGGAAAGGTAGGCAAGCCCTCAATGCACTAGCTCCGTCTCTTTCTGTTTTGGCGCGTGAGATCGACAGAAAGAGACAGAGCTAGTGCATTGAGGGCTTGCCTACCTTTCCCTTGGCACGAGGCAATTGGGACACCTGGTATTTATTTTGCCATGTTCGACCGTGGTTTTTTTTTTTTTTTTTTAGAAGTCTTATTTTATTTGTTTTTTACAAAAAGTAAAGCCCGACTTTCGGGCGGCGTGACATGACGCACTGTCTGGTGACGTGCCGCGGACGTTGTGTTTTGGTCGCCGTCGCTGCGTTGGGTCATCCACCAAAGCCACCCACACGCCGGCACGCCTGTCGCTGATAAACAGAGACCGCGGCCCGCGGGCGACGAGTTTCTTGACGCGTCGTACAGTTCGTCACCACAGCCGTAAATAATTTTTATATGCGGTTCTGCTCGCGCCTGTCGTGTCGCTGTCTTTTTAGGGGTTTAAGAGGCCGTGCGTAGCTACACTGAGATAAGGGACTCACTGAGGAGAGGCTGTTTTGAAAACTTGGCCCTCGTTTGTGATTTGAGACCTGAGATCGGAAGTGAGGTCACCTGACCTTTTATGAGAGTTGGGGTGGTCACGGTGAAGTCTACCGCTAACTTTCTCATTTCTCATCAGAGAAGGACACGGTGGACCCAAGCTGAAACTAACTCAGGTCTCAGATGTTAAACGTAAGGCGGTTTTCAAAATAGCCTCTTCGAGGTCCTTCTCGCCCAGAATTGGGCGATTTTATTACGACTTTTTCATTGACAGGTCGCAGGTTGTGTGAGATGGACTGTGTATTGGCTGACATGTGACGCCCCCTACTTAGGCTTCACACCGCCGCACACAGGTCAGGTTGTGTGAGATGGACTGTGTATTGGCTGACATAACACGCCCCCTACTTAGGCTGCACACGTCACAGGTCAGGTTGTGTGAGATGGACTGTGTATTGGCTGACATGACACGCCCCCTACTTAGGCTTCACACCGCCGCACACAAATTTGACTTTCAACGGCCGTCTGGCGGCCTGTCTGAGTGCCCCCACCACCAGAGCCCTAAGCTCCGCGTGGTATCCACGGTTCGGGGACCTTTGGAGTCCGTCAACGTGTGTGACTTTGGGGGGCCCGTAATGAACGCCTGCTTGGCGGTGAGCGGGGGAGGGAGTTGTGGCCGGGGAGTGTCGCTGTGGCCGGGGACGAGGGCAGCGTAACCGAAGCCCTGAGGGATAGCTCCCGTGCGAAAACCTTGCTGCCCTTCGAAGAAACGCTTTCTTTTCCTCCCTGCAGTGTGTGCCCCATGGCGCACCCACAGAGTTCGCCTTGCTGCTGTACACTGCGTCATATCCGGATGACGCTTTGCCCATATCGATGGGCGTCACGTTATTTTTGAACGGCTGCTAACTGAAACGTTCTGCAATCCGGAGCGCGCCGGCGGCGAGCGCCTGCCAGTAGCCAGGGTAGGCCAGCCCGCAGGGCACGCGTGCATCCCGCAGGCTGGAGATTGCCTACCCACTCGGCGTCGTGTGCTGAGCCAAAGGAGACGGGGTTGTGTGTGGTTATGCAGGGGCAGGGGCGTAGCCAGGAGTTGTGGTCAACTTCCTCTTACCCCCCCCCCCCCGAAAACCGGTGACAGGAGAACAACAAACGTCTGAATGTAGCCAATTACCTGGGCATATCGCTTTCCGGATCCCAAAGTCTGGCCACGGTCCTGTGGTTGGTTGTGCACCCATTGATGGGCGGTGCGTAGTTTGGGGACGTTCCTTCCCTTTAGGATTTCACTGTGGAGCTTGGCGGACCTCAGCTTGACGCTTCGACCTGCTGTGCGGCAAAACCCTCAGGGGCCGTACTCAAACCACGTGGTCAAATTTGTACCGAAATTAGACCCCCACCTCCCCCTTCGTGGTCAGCCTAACCTAACCTTTCCTATAATTAACTGCAAGGGGACGTGATTTTTGGCCGTGTAATAACCCCCTTTATCGACCCCGTGGTTTGTGTGCGCCCCCCAGACTCCGGCGGGCCTGCGTCAGAGTGCACACCGCGTCCTTCGCAGTGCGGACCGGATGAAACCGGTTCCCCCCCCCCTCTCTCTCTCTCTCCACCCTCCCCCCGCCCCCCTTTCCGGTCCCTCCGGATGCGGTGGCTCGGTCTCTCACCTCTCGATGCGAGTGCGACAGAGAAACAGGGAGCTTTTGATCTCGCTCTCTTCTCCTTGCTCGCGTCGTTCCGACGCACCTCTCTCTCGTCTCTGTCGGGCGCGTTGACCTGGCTGCAAGGTGGGAGAGAGACGGAACACGTCCGGATTCCGGATACAAAACTCGTCGGTGCCGTGTGCCGTCAGCGCGGCTGTGCAGGAGCTCTGCAGGCACCTAGTCAGTCGCTGCCAAAAAATACATTTGAAATGATTTAAAAAATAATTGGATGACCAACAGGGGATCAATGACCCCGATAGGCTGTCCATATTGTTTCCGGGCTCGGCTTCCGCGCACGAAACATGCTCAGGTGTTAAACCGCGGACGGTACCAATGTTCGTTTTGTGTTTAACAGTCTTTCGAACGAAGCACAGTTTGGCAGCTCAACTCATATAGTAATCCCACACAAAAAAATAGACGACTAATAGACGGCCTAGATTCAGGATAGATGGTCTAGCTTCGTCTGTAGACGTCTATTTTGTGTGTGGGATATTGGATTTGATTGAGGGATTGATGGACAATCGTTGAATTTTCTCGTGCGATGGAAATCAAAGAGTCTTTGGGAATTCCGTGGCAGTTGAAAAAAAATCCTTGAGGGTCACTCGGGGCCACTTGAATGCTTTTCAACATCTTTAAAAAAAAAACATTTTAATGGCCTTTCTTATTACCTGGACAGAAGTGTGCTGTACCATCTGTACAGCTTCGGCAGGCAGCAGCAGCAGGCTGGCAGTTGGAGTGTGGATGCGTGTGAAACGTGTCCTCCAGCGGCGTTGAGACATGACTGTACACAGCTGCAATAGAGGTTTCCAACGAGGCTCAGAGGCGGAAGCTGAAGAACAAAAACACTCCCAGCCCGGAAGCTCTGGAGAGCAATTATGAGAAATTTTGATGCACTCGCCAAATATGGCAGCTAACCTCCAAATTGACTCAAAACGCCATTCAAGTTTCTCATACCTGCCCTCGAGAATTTCCGGTCTGGAAGTGTTTTTGTTCTTCTACTTCCGTTTCCAAGTCTCATTGGAAACCTCTATTCGGCAGTGCGCTTTGATAAGGCTTTCAGACACACCCAGCTGTGCCTGACGTAACTGCTATACTCGCGGCTATCCGCGGGAGTCGGAACTCGCTGACGGTTACTCTCTAGAAGTTTCGTGTCTCGTAAACGAGGCGGTGTCTGATACAGATAAACCTCACACTTAAGCGGTTCTTTGGCACTCCGCGAATGGGAAGCAAGATAAGCTCCGTCGTGTATACGTTGTCGCTGCGGTGGCGTCTTCGCCACTTCGGCAAGTATGTGGGCCACCGAATCAAGTGCAGGGGAAAAATAATAATAAATCGACAGTGTACCATCAAGGTCACGACCAAAGGGTCACAGCAAAAGAGCCATGTGGGCCACTATTGACTTTTTACTTCATTTTTTTTTCTCTCTTCAATATTATTGTTAGCTAATAATGTGGTCAAAATCAGGAGAGAGACGTTAAATCAATTTTATCAAAATTTGAACATAATTTTTCTCGAACAACAATCACTTTAGTTTGGAGCAGCTGCTTAGCGTCAACCTTTTATCAGCTTTTGTCTTTTATTTTTCCTAAAACACAAAACTTAAAAATGAGCGCTGCGTAGGCGGCAAGCATATCTGAGTGTGTGTGTTTGTGTGTGTGTGTGTCTCGGGGGGGGGGGGGGGGTTGGCACTCGTAGTGGTTGTGTGCGTGTATCTAGACGTTCCATCGGAGTCTTTGCCCTTTCGTGTGTTGTCGTCCACTCCCCATTTACCGCAGATGAGAACCAGTATAGAGATAGCAGCTCGCTTCTAGACGACCTCGCGTATGGCAGTGGCGGAGGCGAGCTGTGCTTTGCTGGGGGAAGGGGAGGAGGGAGACACGACCAAGTTTCCGAAACAAGCGCGGGAATTTCAAAATTTTGCCGCGGACTGTGAAGGTGGTAGCGTGCAGCAGACGACAACGCCTCCGCTGGGCGTGTTTGATCACAGCCCTGTGCTGCTTGCTCGTGGTGGTGGTGGTGGTGGCGCTGCTGCTGCTGCTGCTGCTGCCTCTGCCTGCCTGCTGCTGCTGCTGCTGCTGCTGCTGCTGCTGCCGCTGCTGCCGCTGCTGCCGCTGCTGCCGCTGCTGCCGCTGCTGCTGCCAACCTTGGGGCTCAATTGCTGGTCGGGCTCGCGCCACGCCCCGGCTATGACGCCGCCGGGCGGTCCGAGCGCAGCACACATGTCCTGTAGGAAGCGCTCCATAAAGAGATGATTAAAGAACTCGGTGCTGTGCGGGTGCAGCCGTCACTCCAATTACTGCAATAACATGTTGTTGACAGAAACTCCGCGACTTTGCGGATCGTTCCCCTTGTTTCGTGCTCATTGTCTACGGAAACACAACACTGTTCGAAAAGTGGAATGAAATCGAGTAAGAAAGAGGAGACGAGATTTTTCGACGGAATTGCGGTCAAAAAGTTTGGTTTTTGGTCAAACCGATTAAAATTTGTAGTCATCTCGATTTTCTTTGCTCGATTTGATTTGCTTTTTTTCTGAGGGTTGCATCTCCGCGGCTGGACTGTTTTTAGTTTTGCGATGTTAATCATAAAAACACTGTAACATTTTTACATTGTGATTACTTTTGCCAAAAATAAATATAATAATTGTGATGCTTGTCTCAATGACTGTCGCAATTTAGTGATGATCGTCACAAACCTTTTTATGCCCTCGTCACAATGTTGGTGACGATTGACGCAAATAAACTTACGATGGACATTGCAAAATTTTGCAGTTAACTCGTTGCAAACTCAGAAAGAGTGAGCACGTCCGCATTTCACCCAAGTTAAACTTTCTCATAAATCTTTGCGAGCTGCTTTCTCATACTTCTCTGACGCTCTGTTCCAGGCTACCAGGCGTGCGAGCGCAAGTCGTTCACGTTCCTGCGCAAGGAGCTGCCCGTGCGCCTGGCCAACATCATGAAGGAGATCGCGCTGCTGCCCGACCACCTCACCCGGATGCCGTCCGTGGTGCTGGTCTCGGACTGGTACGCGCGCTCCTTCTCGGAGATCATCGCCTTCGAGAAGGCGGACCTCAACCCCTCCACGCTGGACAGGTACGCTGCGTGGCCACCCGTCGGCCGGAGAAATGGCCTGTGTCTCTGTCCCTCTTCTTCCCCCGCCATCCCCCGTCTCTTTCCCTTGCGCAGTACCCGCACAGGTGGATGTGGTCAGGAAGCTTGGAGTAACGAGCTTCAAAGTGGTTGCTGGCAGAAGCCACCCCCCCCCCCCCCGCTCCCAATGTGTCGGCTGCTGCCGTGCTGTACTGCCCTTGTGGCGGCCGAGAGAGAGAGAGAGAGAGAGAGAGAGAGAGAGAGAGAGAGATCTGATTTGATTTGACTCTGTTTATTATTCTGAGAGGGAGAGGGAGAGAAATAGAGGGAGAGGGAGAGAAATAGAGAGAAAGAGAGGGAGAGAAATAGAGAGAGAGAGACACACAGAGAGAGACAGAGAGACAGACAGACAGACAGACAGACAGACAGAGAGACGTGTGAGGCAGTCCGACCCCGGCCCAGCTGGTGCCGCTTCGCCGCTTCAGGGTAGGGGGCGGTCGGGGGCGGTGATTCTCAAGGAGGAAGGGGTGCGGGTTGGGGTGAGTCGGGGTGAGTCCTTTGGCAAGGTCCTGGCTCGGGGAGAATGTCATCTTGGCCTGCGGACGGGGGAGGGAGAACTGTGCGGTGTGTGAGAGGGAGGGGGGGGGGGGGGGGCGGTGCGTCACTTGATGCATGTGCCCGGCCGGGAGCCGGGCGGAGCAGCCGGGGAGGGTCTTTGCATGTTCATTTGAATACGTGGGCCCGCGCCTGCTTGTCGTCCCGTCCCTGCACCGCCCTTGCGCTGCGTGGTTGCCTCGGACCTTGGACCCGACGGAAATACCTTTGGGGCGGTTGCGGGACACTTAAAGGTCCTGCTCTACTACGACAACGACGGGTCCGCGCGCCCAGAGAGGAACACCCCGCCGTTCTCAGAGGGCCATCGGGCCATCGGGGCACTATACAATCCCCGTAGTTCGTTATTGGTACACCAATATGCGGGCGTCTGAATGTAAATCTGAATGTGGGCGTTGGGCTTCCTCCACCTCGGCTCGGCGTGGTGGTGGGCGGAGCGGCCGGCGCAATCAATCGCCGCATTGTCTGTGGGCGAAATTGTTTATCGCGCCACGGCGCTGTCGTCTGTTGTGATGGGGAGCCTTGCTCCGATGGCCTTCCTTATGGATCGGCGCCCTTGGTGCCCTTGGAGCCCTTGGTGGTGTGGTGGTGGTGGCCCTTATGGCGGCTGGGTGAAAGGCGAGTGAATGGCGTTCGCTTCTCGGCGGAGCCCCCTGCCCCCTCCCGCCTTCCCACCATCCTCCTCGTCCCTCTCTCCCCCTCCTCCTCCTCCTCCTCCCTCTCTCCCCCCTCCTCCTCCCTCTCTCCCTCCTCCTCCTCCTCCTCCTCCTCTCTCCCTCCTCCTCCTCCTCCCTCTCTCCCTCCTCTCTCTCTCTCTCCCTTCCTCCTCCTCCTCCTCCTCCTCCCTCCCTCTCTCCCTCCCCTTCCTCCTCTTCCACAGGCGGCAGCTGCGCACGCTGCCGAGCGCCTGCGGAGTGTGAGATAGGCCAGCCCGCCGCGCGCCGCTGCGTTTGGTCGTGACAGGTTGCCTACCCTCCCAGGCGCTCGGAGTCAGCCGGCGTGTGAGCACGGAGCAGCCCTCGTGTCATGATCCCCGATCCGGATCCATCCGCGGGTTCGAATACTGACCCCCCCCCCTCTCCTATCCCCACTGGTAAAACTCTAGGCGTAGTACTACGCCTTAAGCTGCGACCCAAAAGGCGTAACACTATGCTATATAGCGCATAAAACAGCCAAAAACTGAAGTATCTGAAGTTTTTACGCCCTAATGGAGCGTAATTCTGTGCTGTGCCTCATTGGGGCGTAGTACTCCGCCTTAGTTTCACCAGTGCCTGCAGGCTGCGGTTGTTTTCTTGCCCTCGCCATGATTTTACTCTACATTTTTACAGGTAGTTTGACTCCTCCGCAAGAAGGGGGTTTAGTTCCCGAGAAATTCGTTGGTCGACAATCGTATTTCACGAAATTCTGAAAATAAAAATCCTCCTGAATTTAAATCCAAAATAGGCCTACATCTGTTTCCCATCCTCGCTACTTCACTTTGCTTTTGAGGACCTTCTCTCGTGTGTCCTTGGTGCCCTTCCTGCGTCCAGAGGGGTAAACAGTAAACACGCCGGTGACGAACACCCCCCCCCCCCCCCCCCGGCCTGCTCCGAGTCTGTGACGAGTCCTGCTTGGTCTTTCCCAGAGAACAGTGGGGGAGGGAGGGAGGGTGGGTGCGGACGGGGAGGTTTGACGTCAGCCTGTGGCCCCTCGCGCTTCACTGCCCACTGCCCCACCTGGCTCCTGGCTGCCTGTGGGTCTTGCCGGCTCCCGCCCCGCGTGTCCTCCGTCTTGCTTTGTTGGCATTCGGCCGCCCCGGAAGCGTGGACCAGAAAAAAAAGGCAATACTTACAGTGGAGCATCGTTGTCGCAAGGAAAAAAAAAGAGAAAGATAGACACAGTGAGAAAAAGAAAAGTGGTGATCGTGATGGTTAGCACGTGCTCTGTCGATGATGCATTGCGCAAAATGTTGTGTCATGTCTGTCTCATTCGACAGTGTCACCCGCTCCACCTCTGATCCGGTATCGTTTTGAACTTTTTAGGCACGAAGTAGCCTATTGCAATCTTTAGGATTCCGATTTCTTTTTTTTTTTTTTTTTTTTTTGACATGGCCCCTTATGGACTTCTCCGAACGAAATTGTACGATTTCGATGAGAGTTTGCAAGGAGCAGGAAGGAGACACGCTGATTCAGATTCTGATGCCCATACGAAAACTCAAAGGCTGAAATTGGAGAATTTTGAATTGAAAAATTTGATAATTCGAGTCGAGCTGCAGGCTCTTATGGGCGAAAAGATCGAGTCAAGCAAGGGCCTAGCCGAGCCGAAGCAAAGTTGGTGGAAAGATGAAAATTACAACCAATCAGAGCACTGCCTGTTGCGTAGTACAGCCGCAACGAAAAACGAAAACTGCTGCGTTTGAAAAGTTGATATATCAAGCTTGGGGTGGCCGGCCAACAATGCGGCAAAGGGTACAGACTTTCAAACGTAGCCGTCGTGAGTCGACTGTACTTCCCTCCCGTCCCGAATTTTTCATCCAACACCATGGCGACGGGTGGGTAAACAAAACATTTGAGGACATCGACGTCGGTTTCAGCGGTTTTGAGTTGTGCGCGAAAGTTTTGATTGTGGTTGTGACGTGCAGAAATTGGATGATGAAGGTTCTTCAAGGAACAGCTTATCAATACCATGGAGTGTTTAAAAATGCTGAGAAGCAAGGCTGTGCAATGAGTGTGGTAGCTTCATGTCATACTCTTCAAAAATTTCCAACCAAGTGAACCAGCCAAGATGTTGACGAGTGTTTGAAAGTAAGATTTATCAACGTTCTCATGCCTCATGCCTGCCCCTGACGTTGAAAGGAGTTAGTTCTCCTGTCATTCAATGTGAGCTGAGAATAAATATTTTTAAGTTCATAGGATTGAGGTTCTGTCGGTAGTTCCGTGCCCAGCCGACAGAGCGCGCTATCCTCGACCGCCAGAGACCGCTCTCGATCACATGATGACTGTTGTAGCAACCGCGGGGCGCCGCGTTGCATTGTTGGCGTACAGATTGAGAATGCAGTTGAGACCCTGAGCGAGACTAGGGCTAGCCAGAGCAGCCAGTGGTGAGAATGCCAGCTGCTCGCTGGAAAGAGCCTAGAACACTACAACTGGCAATCTTCCCACCAAATTCTAAACTCTCTTCCGACAAACTTTTACGCTTAACAATTGTTTAACTTACCCAAAAAATACAGTTCTTTTTCTTTTTGATAGCATTCCAATATTTATCCAATATTTTCTCAATGAATCATTCATTGATATTTCTTCTTCACACTTCTCACTCCTTCTACTCTCCTCTCCTTTCAGATCCTGTTTGTCACATACGCATTCGAAAGACACTTCAAACCATCAGAAAAAACTACAAAATTTACAAAATCTACAAAATCTCGGCAATATTGTCTGACTCTACTTCGGGCCTCCTAGGATTTCACTTTGTGGAATCGTATTTTTTATTTTATTTTTTTCGGGTCATGAAAATGAGGGAACAAAATATGTAGCGTTAGATTTGGTAAAGGGAAATGCAGAGAGATGACCCGGCTGGTGCGTGAATTGTGGGCAGATTGATGTTTCGTCGTTCCCTCCCTTCCCACCTTCTACACCCCCTTTTCATTTGGCTTGCCCCCCCCCTCTCCCCCTGATAAAAGTGTTTACGATTGTCGCCCTTATGGCGGGGACTTAGGACGCGCGGCCCGGACGCCCTAGCCGACTGGCCTCTGTGTACTTACGAAGCTGTCAGAAAATGTTGGCGTTTGGGCTTTTTGTCACGTCGGATTACTCGAACTACTAAGTACTCTAGTAAGAACACCGCACGCGGCCTGGTCCCCTTAAAAAAATAAACCAAACTAATCCAGGTCGGCGCAGCAATCCGAACTCGCGTAGAGAAGCCCATTAGCACGGCGCGTGGCAGCACTGTTAGAAATTCTTTCTTTTTAGCAGATGATACATATTATCACCCACAGTCTTAAAAGAAACAATAATACAAATGTAATGTATCAGCGGCTTGTACTCTCATGCGGAGGCAGGCGAGCACGCAGAAGTATTATACCGCACGGGGGGGCCGCGTTCCGCTGTCCGTTGCCCATCGCGCATTGTTGCGGTCATGGGCCATGCGGGCCATCCTGGGCGGGGAAAGGGAAGGCGACCCCCCCCCCCTCCCCTCCTCCTGCACCCGCCTCGCCGCTCCAAAATTGCCTCAGGAAGATGTTCTTTCCTTCCAAATATCTTCGTCTCCCTCTATTATGCACACAAACTAACTAAAAACGCAACTAATGATAAATTCTGCTTCCACAAACACACAAAGACGACTTTATTTTCCTAACTTTCTAAACCTTTATAAAACTAGAAAACATTTAGAGTTGGTATCATCTGCTTCCTATTTAAATGGGGATTTAAATTTTTTCTTCTTTTTTTTTTCTTTCTTTTTTTTCCTTCAAATTCGTGTTTAAAAACACGTTATCGAGCGTTGTGTTTCTATCCGTGTGTTTTCAATGGCCCCGCGGTCACGGTTCCGCCCCCTGACTTTTATAGTGCTCTGCTCTTCACCTGACCGGAAATTGGGTTATCGGATCGACCGAAACGAACCGAACGGGGTGTGGCGAAGCGCTTATTTGTTTGCATCGATCGATCTTGTAGTGTGCACCGCTGCCAGGCTGCCAGGGTGTGACGGGGCGTATAGGACAGGTGTCCGGGCCCGCATCGAAAAGGCTGGTCCCGGCGGCCAAAATGTTTTGGTTTTCGCCTGGGTTTGACCTCTGACAATTCACCCGAATGCTAATTATCAATTTTCTTTCGGGAAAGGTCGTGTGACCCCATTTTTGGAATACTGAATCTAACTCGGGCCTGAAATCTTTTATGCAAGGCCAAGTTTTCAAAACAGCCTCTTCAGGCTGCATGGCCCTGATCCTGACTACCCAAAGTTGGGCGATGAGTATGGCGATGTGAGGCGAGGGCGAGACATCACTGTGAAGTATGGCGATGCGAGGCGAGGGCGAGACATCATTGTGAAGTATGGCGATGTGAGGCGAGGGCGAGACATCATTGTGAAGTATGGCGATGCGAGGCAAGACGTCATTGTGAAAGAAACCGCCACTTTGCTGGGAGTGGGAGACATTGGAGACATTCGTGAAGGGCAAACGGGACGGACCGGGCGAGGGTGGGAGCGGAGGTGGGGTTGAGGGTGGGGGTTGGACCCTGTGGCCATTCTCCGGCCAAGGGAGTCGCTGTGCTGCCGTAGCCCTGACGCTCCTTGTGGTAAATAAGTACACAGACCCGAAGGGGCGCGTGGGGGACTTGGGGGCGGCGGATGGAGGAGGGGGAGGGGGTGCAATTCGCGTGCCGGGAACTGCTTACAGCTGGATATGAAGTGACAGGCGCGGGGGGAGGGGAGGCGGCAATGGCCTCCCCCTCGCCACCCTCGCGCACTGTGTGGAATAGGTTGTTGGGGTAGGTCAGCCGGTCAGTGACAGCGGAGACTGGCGGAGCCGGCGGAGCGTTTCTGGGTTATTTTTGCCGTCTCCTTCGCTCCGTAATGTTGTGGTCCTCGCTTTACGTGCCCCCACGGATGCGGCCAGCCCGGCCAGCGGCCAGCCCTTTCGTCTGCGGCACTTTGCCAACGTCTCGTTTCGGGGGATCCGGGTTCAAATACCGCGAGCTTCTTAGGTACTTTCTTTGACCACGCTCTTGCGCAGGAATTTAAAGATTTTATTATTTTTTTTGTTGCGAATTTTAGATTTTGCGAGACGCTGGTTCGCGTGCGCAACCGTCACTCGGACGTGGTGCAGACCATGGCGCAGGGCGTGCTCGAGCTCAAGGAGTCCCACTCGGTGGACCAGCAGACGGACAACAGCATCCAGTACTTCCTGGACCGGTTCTACATGTCCCGCATCTCCATCCGGATGCTCATCAACCAGCACAGTGAGTGTGCAGCACTTCGGACCGTTTTCAGTTATTGTTTTTTTTTTGTCTCCTGCAGGGGCAAAAGGAGAACCAAGGGGCGATTCACCCTGAGACTCTGTGTACAGGGTACTACAGCTGTAGTAGTTTGTAGTAGGTACTACTACAAGGTCAAGAGACCTAATATTTTCGAATATTTTACATCTTTTGATGTCTTAGGGCCAAAAAGTTTGGATTTGGTATTACAGAAAGGTTTTACAATAGTATTACAAAGTACTACAGGCAGGACACTTTGTACAGGGTACTACAGGAGTGAATTGCCCCTCGAGGAGAACGACAGACAGAAAGACAGACAGACAGACAGACAGACAGACAGACAGACAGACAGACAGACAGACAGACAGAGAGACAGACAGACAGAGAGACAGACAGACAGACAGACAGACAGACAGAGAGAGAGAGAGAGAGAGAGAGAGAGAGAGAGAGAGAGAGAGAGAGAGAGAGAGAGAGAGAGAGAGAGAGAGAGAGAGAGAGAGAGAGAGAGAGAGAGAGAGAGAGAGAGAGAGAGAGAGAGAGAGAGAGAGAGAGAGAGAGAGAGAGAGAGACTCTACTTGGTGCAAATAACCGTAAGCACACCGTTGTTTTCCTCCCCCTGCAGCGCTCCTGTTCGGGTCGGACGTGAAGGGATCCGAGAACCCGACGGGTCACATCGGCTGCATTGACCCGCAGTGCGACCTGGTGGGCGTGGTCAAGGATGCGTACGAGAACGCGCGCTTCATCTGCGACCAGTACTACCTCGCCTCCCCGGACCTCAGGCTGAAGGAGATCAACGGTCAGTACCCGGTGGTAGCCGCTGGTACCCGGCGGGCGCGGCGGTTCAAATCTCATGCCAGTTTTGATGCCCCCCCCCCCCTTTCCTTTTTATTGATTTTTTTCCCACGAATAAATTTTGTGTAGAAGCAAAATGCCGTTTTTTTTTTTTTTTTTTCAAAATTTTGTGTCTATAATCCGATAATTGGAGTGTTTACTTAATTTTATTTTCTATTTTTTTTTTTTTTTAATGGTTTGTTTTGCATGGTTCTAGACGTGGAGCACGGCGCACCCATCCGCATCGTGTATGTGCCGTCCCATCTGTACCACATGCTGTTCGAGTTGTTCAAGAACGCCATGAGGGCGGTGATGGAGCACCACGGCGACGCCGAGGAGGGCCTGCCACCCATCGAGGTGGTCGTGTGCCGCGGCAAGGAGGACATCTGCGTCAAGGTCAGTGCGAGGTCAAAGGTCACAGCGAGGAAGTCAGGCTGATTTTTGCAATGCTCGTTTAATTAAGCTGCGGCGGGGTTGAAATACATTTGCCTTGTTTCAGATGTCCGACAGAGGAGGTGGAATTCCTCGAAGCTCCACTGACATGCTCTTCCATTACATGTACTCGACTGCCCCTCAACCGTCAAAGTCTGATTCACAAACTGTGCCCCTAGCAGGTGGGTGAAATTTATTGACATAGTGAGGGCATCAAGTATAGATGATATGATGTGTTCCTACTCTGCGTTTTTCAATTTTTTTGGTCTCCAGGTTATGGATATGGACTGCCAATCTCGAGACTCTATGCTCGCTATTTCCATGGTGACCTCACTCTCATGTCGTGTGATGGATTCGGAACTGACGCAATGATATACATGAAGGTAGATAAATTGTCAATCTCCTTGCTCCTAGTTTTCTTCCTCTTTAATGCAATTGTAATTTAAATTGATTTTCCTTCTTAGGCATTGTCAAATGAAGCAAATGAGCTCTTGCCAGTGTTCAACAAGGCATCAAGCAAATTTTACCGCACTGTCATCCCAACCAACGACTGGAGTCATGGTTCATCGCTTGGTGTTAGACATCTTACCACAAGGAATGCATACATGCGTGATAGAATGAGCTAACTTATTATACTCACATTACAGATAAAATGTTGTGGGCACTGGTACCCGACAATCTATCAAGTGGCTGTAAGAAATCTATGTTAATTGGACTTAGAGCTTGTAGAAGAAAACATAACTGAATAAATCATATCCCCTGGACCTTTCCTGCTCTTAAATGCAGAGAAATTATATTTTCACACTGGTTTTTCTAGGTCCAATCTCATAAAAACTGACTAAAATTATATTTTAAGTCCAGCTATGCATTTCTTTTACCTGATCAGTTCTTTTATTATTCATCTACTCTTATAAGTGTGATAGCGATGTCTATGTGATTGTCGGGTTTGTGCGTTTCCTTGAAATCTCTGTGATAAAACTGTTCAAATTTGATGTTGGCGTGTGTGGTTTGCAGACAGTTTGTGTGGTGTTATGCTAATGTTTCAAAATGGCTGCGATGTGTGTAGAAGTTAAGTGAAGGGTCTGATACCCAATGTAATTTTTAACTGTTGACGTAAAGTGGAAGGCATATCTCAACTTGTAAGATTTTTATTTTCCTTTTCCATACTGCCAATGAACTTAAAGAGGCTACAGCTGTTTAGATTTTGAATCTTGAGTCTTAAAGCTGCGAAGTTTGCCACAACAACAACAAAAAAACTGCTGGAAAAATGTGCCAAACTTTGTTTTGTGTAAGGGTTTGGAAAGTAATATACGGTACAGTATTTTTATACCCTGCACATTTTTTCAATCAACGCACACCTATTTAAGATGTATAAGTTCAGAATCATGTCTACAATATGCTTTGTTTAAAGATGATGTAAACCCCAGTGTAATCTGTTGTTATGAGATGTTTCTATCTGTATTTGGACAGTGTATTTTAACCCTCTCTCTCCCTGAATAAACACTGCTTTCATTTATGCTCTTCTGCTTGTTCTCGTGTGATGTATTGAGACTAAGTTAATGTTAAATGTGCCATTTGCTCATAAGTGCACTTGCACATCTAGTTTCCTTTTGTTTTCCACTGTTTGTTTTCTAGTCCATGTATAATTTTTAGTTGGTCATCTTAGTTTTGGAATGTCAGAGGGACATAGCGAATTTCAGTGCTGGGCATTGAAATTCTTCGTATCAAGAGAAATGTGTTGTAGGGCTTAATGGCTTTATTGTGCAGTTGACCTGATTTTTATGTCAGAAATTCCTGCCTATGTAATTTAGATCATTGCATTGATATTTTTATAGAACTTAGAAGTATTTTTTATTAATCAGGTGATAATAATTATGAGTTATGGTCTATTAATTTAAATAGAGCAAATTTACCATCAGTTACTTCATGAATGCCCATCAAATCCATCAAAAAAGTTGAAAGCAGATTGTATTCCAGATGTTTGACAGTACAAAATGTGTGTGTAATCAAAACTACTTCATGTTTCAGTAATTATAGTCCTTGATATTGAAATGAACTTACAGCTCAGCATCATGAATCTCATTAGTCTGTGTAATTGACTGTCAAAATCTGTAAAAAACTTTGGCTTATGGGACATAGATATGTCAGAAAGAGCAGGTAGTACTGTCTCTTGTCCCTCATATGACATGACTGTACAATAAACATATTTTAGTGAAGTCAACTCCTTCTCATGTTTTCTAAAAACAAATTTGAATTTCCTTCCTCAACACACCAGAGAAACATGAGAAAACACGTCTTCAATTGTGATGACTCAACAGGGAGTTGGACAAAATTGTGACACCAAAGTCGAGTGCAGGGTATTTTTTAATGTTCAACAAAGTAAAACAACAACAACATTCACACCCAAGCCTGCCATCGAGAAGTACATATTTATCAAGCCCAATTAGTGTTTAAGTGTACATGGCACCTAAGGTCCAGTAATGTTAACTGTCTCTAAAATTATCGTGCAGCTTTCGAAGGGAGCAGTGAAATCCTCAGATACTCTCTAGGTATGAAAAAATTACGAGTGAAAGTAGAGCCGCTGCATGGTAAAAATGTCGCAGCACAAGCTCAATTCTCTTAACAACCCAACATCTATGACAGCAATGTTACAGAAGAGGCACTTTGGTTGGGCTGCACGCTGCACGTTTGTCGGTTATGTTTAGTCCATAACAGTGAGAAAGAACTCATCATTTCTCGCACGCTGGCATAGAAGAATATAGACAATATGAACAAAAACTTTTTCGCAGGCAGGTATGCTTTCGGAATTTTGGCACAACAAATTTTGATCCCTGCTGCGAACGATCCAGTCAAAAACGCTGATATTTCTTAAAGACGAGAGGGGGGAGCAGACCACCCACACCGACGTCCCCTTCAGCTGCTTCCGTGACGCGTTCTATCCTCCATCCCCTTTTATCCGTTGGATAGGGGATGATATAGAACACGCCTCGGATGCAGCCCGGCCATGCCGGGAAGGGGGGTGGGGGTGGCAGTGGAATTTGGGGGGGGGGGGGGACCCTCCGGTGGGATCTCTAGTACTTCCTCTTGTACTTGAGGGCAGGCAGGTACGTCTGCGTGATGGGGATGCTGCGCTCGTGCGTGAAGCCCGACTTGTACCACGACTTGGGGGCGGTGATCATGAGGACGCCGTCGGAAGACAGGTTGGCGGTGACGCGGCCGGGGTTCACGTTCTCGGGGAGGTGGTAGCGGCGCACGAACAGCCGCTTGGTGTAGCCGCTGGTGTCGGGCCGCTCCTCGTGCTTACCCTCCACCGTGAGGTAGTTGTTCTCCGCCTTGACCTTGACCTCGCTGGGCCGGAAGGGGCCCACGTCCAGGTTGACCTGCGGACCACAAACACGGGGAAGGGGATGTAAGCCGGTATTTGAACCCGGGGCGGGGTCACTGCGGGCACCGAGAACACTGTAAATCGAAGAGCGAGGTTCGTCACCCAATTTGGGCGATGTAAAACACATCGCCCTAATAGGATGAGGGGTCTGAACGTCGCCCTTTTAGGGCGATTTCCCCCCGACATCGCTCTTTTAGGGCAAGATCCCGCGAAACCTCGCCCTTTTAGGGTGATGGGCTTAAACCTCACCCTCTTTGAGTCAAAAACCTCACCCTTCCAAGGGCGAGGAACATCACTCTAAGATGTAAGTGAATGAGTCATGATCATCGCGATCAGGGCCTTGAAGAGGCTGCTTTGAAAGCTAGCCGTTTCATTCTCTAAGACCTGATCTAGAATCAGCTGGGCGCTAGGATTTCAAAAATGGGGTCACATGACCCTCCTGGACAGGCAGAGCCGGCAGAGCCGTGGTGCCGTGTCGCGGTGAGCAGCGCCTGTCAACCTTGAGGTAGGCCGACCGCACAACAGCGGCGTCGCCGTGCGGCCTAAGCGCTCACCCAGCAGGCGCCTCCTCCTCCTCTGTGCGCGAGAGACGGAACTTTCGTTTGACTGCGCCAGTGCGAGAGAGAGGACCGACTGGGGATCCACGGTCAGGCATCTCTCTCGCAAGGGTGCAGTCAAATCAACATTCCTTATCGCGCTCTCTCTCTCTCTCTCTCTCTCTCTCTCTCTCTCTCTCTCTCTCTCTCTCTCTCTCTCTCTCTCTCTCTCTCTCTCTCTCCTCACTTACCAGGTAGTTATCCTTGTCTTCGGAGAACTCGGACAGGCCGTTGAGGGCGGTCTCGTACTGCCTCCAGGGCCGCGCCCAGTAGGGCCTGTCGTACCAGTGCCAGCTGTCGTCCTTCCAGGGCCGGTCCAGCAGGTCCCAGGTGGACGAGCGGCGGAAGGGGCGCCAGTTGTCCAGCTCGGTGCTCAGGGGAACGAGAGACATCTGCGGAGCGAAGACAGATTGACGTCGAGGTTGAGGTCGGGGTTCGAACCGCACGTATGTCGGGTTCGCCGAGACAGGTACCACGCAGCCGTGGTATTTGAACCGCACCTTGAATCAACATGGCTGAGTCTCCAGTCACTGAGAATAGAAGAACCACCATCACCCAATTTTGAGCGACAAGGGACTTGAAGAGACTACCATTACATTTACGATTTGAGGCCGGAGTGAGACTCGAGTCTCAGAAGATGTGTTTGTGTGGCCGCACGCGATGAGGGCCGTCACGAACTTCCAGCTCATTTCTATTCAGGATAGGTCATGTGACCCCATTTTTGGGTCTCAGTCCGGTCTCAAACCGTGAATGTAGGACCCACTTTTCAAAACAGCCTCTTCAAGTCCCTCTGGGCTCGATGACCATGCCTTTTCTCCCCATTCCGAGTGAATTTTTGATCGCATAAAGAGCGCACGTTCGCTGGGCGTTCTGGTCGTGCCGCCTCTGAGCCGTGGCTGCGCCCGCATACAGAGTAGGAACAATCAGTGCCTGGACAATTACGGCCAAACAATATCGCCGCCACGCCACGCCACGCCCCTGCTGGCGCCGCCGAACTACACCGCGCCATCTACCGCCCTGACCTTGCGAATAATCCGCCATAGTGCCGGACAGGAAAGGGAGAGGGGGAGAGGGGGAGAGGGGGCACGGAACGGAAGGGATCGTCATGGTGTATGTGCGGCGCTTGTCCATCAGCCACTGCTGACCTGATGGTGCCCTAAACGTCAGAGGTCACCTGTACTCTACAAGATATTTTCCAATTTCTTTTCATCGAAGTCGACGCTATAATTTTCTCTTTTGAGAGGGCGATTCGCAAAACCCTGGATGATTGCGCAGAGACGATTTTGGCAGTGTAGATGGCCGGTAGCGCCCCGACTGCGCTGCCGCCGTGTGGGAGGAAAGTGGATTAACTCAAACGCCGTCGGCTGAATTAAACGCTTCCCTCTCTCTCTCCCTCACACGTCAATTACACGGCACGGAGAGCGACGCAGATGGGAGACATTGGCCTCCTTTTCTTTTTCTTTTTTTAATTCGAGAGAACGGGCGCACATTTTCATAACTGCCCTGCAGTCATCTTGCCGGAACGAGGTGGACGGGCCGGACCGGACCGCGAGACGAAGCGGAGGACCGAGTCCACGGGGCGTCACTGCCTCTTCCCAATGTACACCAATTTCAGATAATTTTTCAATTTTTTTGAACAAGAAGAAACTGATTTTTCAAGAGATTTTATCGGCCTTAGTTTGCCTTGCCTGATTTTTTCTAATCTCATCTTGATCAAATTTCTGTTTTGTTTTTGTTTTTTGAAGCCACTGAATATCGATTTTTCTCCGAAAGACCGCGAGCGGGAGAAGAAGTAAATTTTTTTGCATTTTTTTCCCCAACAATAACACCCTACTCTCTATGCATCCAGATCAAAAGTGCCGTTTCGTATCCTCGGGTTGGGCGGTGTGACAAAGGGTGCCCCGGGGAGATGGGAGCCCGCACGGCCAAGGACGTCCAGGACAGACGAGGGCGAGGTCCTGTACGGCGAGGTCCTGTAGGGACGAAGGATCCCGGGTCCTGCCTGTCAGCCACAAGGCGATAGCACTCGGGCGGGTTGTGTTCATGTCCCCCGAGGCGGCATTGGACAGTTGCCTTCCGCTGTGGGTGGGGCCGGGCCAGCCTGGGGCCCTGCCTGGGGCCCTGCCTGGGGCCCTGCCTGGGGCCCTGCCTGGGGCCCTGCCTGGGGCCCTGCCTGGGGCCCTGCCTGGGGCCCTGCCTGGGGCCCTGCCTGGGGCCCTGCCTGGGGCCCTGCCTGGGGCCCTGCCTGGGGCCCTGCCTGGGGGGCCCTGCCTGGGGCCCTGCCTGGGGCCCTGCCTGGGGCCCTGCCTGGGGCCCTGCCTGGGGCCCTGCCTGGGGCCCTGCCTGGGGCCCTGCCTGGGGCCCTGCCTGGGGCCCTGCCTGGGGCCCTGCCTGGGGCCCTGCCTGGGGCCCTGCCTGGGGCCCTGCCTGGGGCCCTGCCTGGGGCCCTGCCTGGGGCCCTGCCTGGGGCCCTGCCTGGGGCCCTGCCTGGGGCCCTGCCTGGGGCCCTGCCTGGGGCCCTGCCTGGGGCCCTGCCTGGGGCCCTGCCTGGGGCCCTGCCTGGGGCCCTGCCTGGGGCCCTGCCTGGGGCCCTGCCTGGGGCCCTGCCTGGGGCCCTGCCTGGGGCCCTGCCTGGGGCCCTGCCTGGGGCCCTGCCTGGGGCCCTGCCTGGGGCCCTGCCTGGGGCCCTGGGGCCCTGCCTGGCCTGGGGCCCTGCCTGGGGCCCTGCCTGGGGCCCTGCCTGGGGCCCTGCCTGGGGCCCTGCCTGGGGCCCTGCCTGGGGCCCTGCCTGGGGCCTGCCTGGGGCCCTGCCTGGGGCCCTGCCTGGGGCCCTGCCTGGGGCCCTGCCTGGGGCCCTGCCTGGGGCCCTGCCTGGGGCCCTGCCTGGGGCCCTGCCTGGGGCCCTGCCTGGGGCCCTGCCTGGGGCCCTGCCTGGGGCCCTGCCTGGGGCCCTGCCTGGGGCCCTGCCTGGGGCCCTGCCTGGGGCCCTGCCTGGGGCCCTGCCTGGGGCCCTGCCTGGGGCCCTGCCTGGGGCCCTGCCTGGGCCCTGCCTGGGGCCCTGCCTGGGGCCCTGCCTGGGGCCCTGCCTGGGGCCCTGCCTGGGGCCCTGCCTGGGGCCCTGCCTGGGGCCCTGCCTGGGGCCCTGCCTGGGGCCCTGCCTGGGGCCCTGCCTGGGGCCCTGCCTGGGGCCCTGCCTGGGGCCCTGCCTGGGGCCCTGCCTGGGGCCCTGCCTGGGGCCCTGCCTGGGGCCCTGCCTGGGGCCCTGCCTGGGGCCCTGCCTGGGGCCCTGCCTGGGGCCCTGCCTGGGGCCCTGCCTGGGGCCCTGCCTGGGCCCTGCCTGGGGCCCTGCCCTGCCTGGGGCCCTGCCTGGGGCCCTGCCTGGGGCCCTGCCTGGGCCCTGCCTGGGGCCCTGCCTGGGGCCCTGCCTGGGGCCCCTGCCTGGGGCCCCTGCCTGGGGCCCTGCCTGGGGCCCTGCCTGGGGCCCTGCCTGGGGCCCTGCCTGGGGCCCTGCCCTGCCTGGGGCCCTGCCTGGGGCCCTGCCTGGGGCCCTGCCTGGGGCCCTGCCTGGGGCCCTGCCTGGGCCCTGCCTGGGCCCTGCCTGGGCCCTGCCTGGGGCCCTGCCTGGGGCCCTGCCTGGGGGGCCCTGCCTGGGGCCCTGCCTGGGGCCCTGCCTGGGGCCCTGCCTGGGGCCCTGCCTGGGGCCCTGCCTGGGGCCCTGCCTGGGGCCCTGCCTGGGGCCCTGCCTGGGGCCCTGCCTGGGGCCCTGCCTGGGGCCCTGCCTGGGGCCCTGCCTGGGGCCCTGCCTGGGGCCCTGCCTGGGCCCTGCCCTGCCTGGGGCCCTGCCTGGGGCCCTGCCTGGGGCCTGGGGCCCTGCCTGGGGCCCTGCCTGGCGCCCTGCCTGGGGCCCTGCCTGGGGCCCTGCCTGGGGCCCTGCCCAGGGGGAAGGGGGAAAGGGGGGACCGGGGAGGGGGGGGGGGGCTCGCGGTACAGAGCGAACGGAGCGAATCCCACCCAGGTGAACGCAGACCCCGCGAGCGCCGTGCCGGCTCAGCTTCTGAACTGTTGGGAGAGAGAGAGAGAGAGAGAGAGAGAGAGAGAGAGAGAGAGAGAGAGAGAGAGAGAGAGAGAGAGAGAGAGAGAGAGAGAGAGAGAGAGAGAGAGAGAGAGAGAGAGAGAGAGAGAGAGAGAGAGAGAGAGAGAGAGAGAGAGAGAGAGAGAGAGAGAGAGAGAGAGAGAGAGAGAGAGAGAGAGAGAGAGAGAGAGAGAGAGAGAGAGAGAGAGAGAGAGAGAGAGAGAGAGAGAGAGAGAGAGAGAGAGAGAGAGAGAGAGAGAGAGAGAGAGAGAGAGAGAGAGAGAGAGAGAGAGAGAGAGAGAGAGAGAGAGAGAGAGAGAGAGAGAAGAGAGAGAGAGAGAGAGAGAGAGAGAGAGAGAGAGAGAGAGAGAGAGAGAGAGAGAGAGAGAGAGAGAGAGAGAGAGAGAGAGAGAGAGAGAGAGAGAGAGAGAGAGAGAGAGAGAGAGAGAGAGAGAGAGAGAGAGAGAGAGAGAGAGAGAGAGAGAGAGAGAGAGAGAGAGAGAGAGAGAGAGAGAGAGAGAGAGAGAGAGAGAGAGAGAGAGAGAGAGAGAGAGAGAGAGAGAGGGAGAGAGAGAGAGAGTGAGAGAGAGAGAGAGAGAGAGAGAGAGAGAGAGAGAGAGAGAGAGAGAGAGAGAGAGAGAGAGAGAAGGAGAACGTAGATTTGCGACTGCGCCATTCCGAGCGAGATGCCTGACCGCGGATCCCCAGTCGGGCATCTCTCTCGCACTTGCGCAGTCAAATGAATGTTCCGTCTCTCTCGCACCCATGCCGTCCGCCCGCGTCCGCCACTGGGTGGAGGGAGGTGGAGCCCCGAGCCCCGACCCTAAGGGTTCCCCCCACTCAAAAAGATCAATGTACATCGTCACAAAAATACCCCAAAAAAAGTCAGAATTTTTTGTGAAAACTGGAAGAAATCAGAAGAAAAAACTCTGTAAAAATTGGAAACACCAGAGACGAGAAACGAGGAAAAATGAGAACAAAACAACAAAAATATATCGATAATGGCACGCTTGCATCACGAGTAGGGACCTCTCTCCCGACCCAGACCCGACCCGACGATCCGCCCCAAAGGGAACAGAAAGGATCCATTCACAGCACCACACACTCAGTCACGAAAGAGTCACGATAACGGAACTTGAAGAGGCGGTCTTGGAAACTTTGCGGAATGAAACACTGAAACAAACGATGGTTCCTTTCTATGCACTGTGACCAGTCACACACGGGAGTATCTCGTTTGAGCGAGACACTTTCAGAACCAGAGTCTACACCGTGATACCTTAGGGGATCATACATTCAGTATGTCTCCGCCATCGTCGCAAGCGCTAGTTTGGCTGCCGTCTGAGCACAAATAGCGCCTGCTATGTAGGCAACCACAGCTTTGGTAGGCACCAGTGTGTTGCGGGCTGGCCTACCCTAGTACCCGCAGGCGCTCGGCATCACGCACCCGCGTTTTCAAACTAGGAGAAAGTTCGGGAAGGTCAACGCCTAGTCCAGCGCGGGTTCAAATACTGCGGCTCTAGGGATGGCGTTTCTTCTGTACTGTAAGAAACTTTTTAAAAAATCTAAAAAAAAGGGTGATCTAAATTTTCCTGACGTTTTGTCCGAGAATACCAGACAAATTTCGGACTTTTCCAAAAACTGGGGGAAAAATGAGATTCTAGACGAGTGCGTTAACATACCGAATAATTAAATATATGGTCTTTATAAATAGCTTCGGCTTTTATCATTATTTTTTTTCGGAAAATTCCAAACAATTTGGGTTACAAAATTTCCGGACGTTTTCTATTCGGAATTTCAAAAGCGGTTTCTTACCGTGATGACTCGAAACAAACGCACTGCACTTGACCCACCTTGGTGCTGCGTCGGCGGCTGCTGCGCTGCTGCGCGCTGCTGTGTCTATGAGGGATGCTGCTCACTGCGCGCTTTCGTTTTCGGCGGTGCTTCGGCGTTCGTCGTCCGTGCAACTGAGACGCGCAACCACAACCACAACAAGACCGTCGTGTGCCTGTCGGGTCGCCACTCGGCTCGGCTCTCGCGCTCCTTCCACGGACTAAAATCGGGAATGATCTGAGGATCGGGGCTTCCGTGTTGCCATTTATACCCGGGCGACGCCCCCCTACCTTTTGAAGCGACGCGCGACACCGCCCGGCATGACAGACAGAGACAGAGCGATGCGATGCGGCGTCCGACCTGACGCTGGCGCCTCGCGGGGGACCACCGACGGATACGGGGTTGTGTGGCAGCCGGCCGGGGGCCGCCGGGGCATCTCAACAGCTCAGGTAGGGGAGGGGAGGGGAGGGAGAATGCAGCCAACGTGTGCCCCGGTAGAAGTAAGCTTACTCATCCTCTGGCGACCACCCCACAAAGCCAGTCACCCTCGTGTCACTGACGAGTCACTGACGAGTCACTGGCATGTCACTGACGTGTCACTGACGAGTCACTGACGAGTCACTGGCATGTCACTGACGAGTCACTGCCGAGTCACTGGCATGTCACTGACGTGCCACTGACGTGTCACTGACGAGTCACTGGCATGTCACTGACGTGTCACTGACGAGTCACTGACGAGTCACTGGCATGTCACTGACGTGCCACTGACGCGTCACTGACGATCACTGACGAGTAGTCACTGACGTGCCACTGACGTGTCAGTGACGTGGGTGTCATCCACCACTCTGAATGAGACCCGTGCGATCGTTTTCGAAAACTTCCCATGGCATTGAAGATTCGAGGCCTGGGTTCGACTCGACTTGGTGCCCGGATTTTAGAAATGGGGTCACGCGCCCTATTCTGGTAAGGATTGAGTACTCCATGGAAACTCAGAACGGAAGTTAAGAAGAAATCAAGAATCAAAGACGCGGATCCAGTATGAGGTGAACCACATCAGAGAGTATGTCCGGCTGGTCACGACGGCGTCGGTCAGGAGCCGACGTCAAAACTGCGGAGGCTTAGCTCACGCTGCTGATGTGTTATTCGGAACGTTTGGAATGGTCACAAGAAGAGTGACTGGAGTACTCTTGTGTTAGATGTGAGTTAAGAGCCACAATGAGAATAGGTTCAGGTCAGGCCCGCTCTTCAGGCCCTTCAGGGCGCCAAACGCGCTGCTATGTGCTGCACTCGCGGTTAAAATATCGACTAATAGCGTTTAAATGGCCATTACGATAAGGCACCGGACTAGCCGAAGCCGTAGCGGGCTCATTGGCGAACCACTGCCGGTATGAAACATTCCCCGCTACCTCCCCCGCTGCTCTTCGTTTGTTTTGACTGCGGCGCCCGGCAGATGTCCAGCGATCAGCAGCGGCGAATTCGTCATACCGGCAGTTGTTCGCCCCCAGCCGGCTGTGTTTACGCTCACGTTTTAAACCGGTGCTGTGTCATGGTTGTGATAAGCTGCTGTGTGACAGTGGAGATTACCGTTAGTTGCGTTTGGAAGGAATCTGAGTCTCTGTCGGACGGAAGTGAAGTGTGCTGTGTGAGAAGGACGCGAGTGCGTGAATGGCGTGGTTTAACAGTGTGAACGTTTCCCTACATGATTGTGGCTGTCGAGCGGGACGGCATTTCAGCGAATACTTCCACGTTCTCAACCGAAGAAATGTGAGGATTTCAAAGCAAAAGGTATGTTTCTTTTACTTTGAATCCGCATGTTAGGGGCAGGGTCGCGTATTTCAGGCAATGACTGAAAAGTGTATATTCGTTGATTTCCACTTACGATAGCCGAACCCGCCGCCATCGTTGTTTGACGTTGGTGTCAGTTCGGCGGGGGGGGGGGGGCTCCTGCTGGCTGCTACTCGCTGCCTAGGCAGCTGCCCGCCAAAGGGCCTTAACGAGGGTGAACAGCTTCGGTAACAGCCTGTGGCAGTCGCACCCCGGGGCAGCCTCAGTCTAACCTGCGGGGAGTTACTACCTGCTGGTGTTCCCTATCCGAAAAGGTCACGTGAACCCAGTAATTTTTTTGTTTTATTTTTTGAAATCTTTGGCGCCCCAAGCTGAGTCCAATGCAAGTCTCGAGTCTTCAAACCAGCCTCTTCGGCTCCCTCATTGGGCGATGGTGATGGCTGGTGCAGGGTCCGCTGTTAGGGAATGTTCATAAACTACGTGACTAATTGGGGGGGGGGATCAAAAAGTGGTCTCCGTCACGTAGTTTACGTACGTCCCCTTAACATGGTGCGCAGTGCCGGTGCTGCCGCTGCCATGGCTGGCCTGTGGCGCCCTCTACCGTCCCCCGGAGGTCGCGGGGACAGGACAGGACGTACGGCTCGTCACAACAACGCCAGGGGCGTATCCAGGGCGATTGGGGAGAAAGGGGGGGGGGGGATAAAACCTCCGGCGTCAGGCAGTCATACCCAGAGCGGAGTTGGAACGGTCTCGGAGCTGTATGAGAAACTGCGGATGCGATACGTGGTGGGTCGCCGGAAAGCCCTCTGAACTCGAACTAACTGTAACACAAATTTTGGTACTTTCCGATCCCAACCTGTGAACGATTCTATAAAACGAAGCCTAATGGCACCTGTGACCTTTGGTGGCAAAACCTATGTCGTCCCGGCTTCCGCCAGGACCCCTGCCTTCAACTTCGGTGATCTTACGGGAACCGGTGCTTTACGGCTGCTAGTTGGCCCCGGGACACAGCACTAGAACCCGCTACCCGGCTTGCGCCGGACGGATCTCCCGGCAACCCCTAGCCCGCGCTACTGCGCGAGGCCCCCTCCGCTAACCACGGCCTCCGGGACTCCATCATACTGTAGTGCCCTTCAGCCGCAGTCTGGTTTGGCCCCATAAATCATGGGAGTCCGCCCCTGCGAAGATTTGGGGGACATAGGTTCCCTTCGTACACGGCCGAAGCCGCTGTACTCTACTCGCTACGTACCGAGTAGCGGCATGTCCGCACCTGCCAGATTCAGAGAGAGGAAAACAGAAGCTTCGAACCCTAGAAGCTCCCATACATCCCCCGAGTCTCCCCCGGGATTGCTCCCGAGGCACAGAACGCCCCCCGGGCGGGACCCTCGAATCTAGGGAATTGAACCCTAGACCCTCGGGACCGGGGGTTTGTGCCGGCGGCGCCTTAGCCCGCACGGTCGCTTGGACAGCCATACCGACGCCACGTTCGGAAGTATACTCAAGCCACTGTCCTCCGAGCTGTGTCACAAGAAAAAGTCTAGCGACCGGCAAGATTTGAACCACGGACCTGTCGGTTTCCGACCGGTCCGCCATCCCCTGCGGCTACCATGGCACGATGCTAAAGGTGGCGCGCTCCCGGCACTCTAGCTCCACAGAGCAGAGCTGAACGTCGCGAAAAATTTTGGAGGCGGAGCCAAGATTTGAACCCGGGACTTGTAGCATCTGTCCTCAAAGCAGAACATGAAGAAAAATATGAAAAATCTCCACTCTCTTTCAGCCATTCCGTCCACATACTCTCTCTCCACTCACATCCAGTCATTTGGTATTTCAGTCGCTGCACAAATTGTCAGGACTAGTGCGCCCCTCGAGTTTCCCCACACCGGTAGAAAATGAGGAAAAAAACGTTGAACCTCGCGCTGCCCAGCCGCCGCCCGCCTTCCCGCTCGGTAAAGTCCTTGTGAGAGCCTCTCGAGGACTTTCGCGTCGTCTGCTGCTGGTGATATGTTCCAGAGAAAATTGGTCGGCTCTGGTAATGGGACTGACTGAAGACGCCGCCGCCCTGGCGTGCCGTGCCGCGCCGCCGCGCAATTCTTGTTGTGATCGCGATTCGCCCGGGTGGGTTGGGAGGGGGAGGGGGATCGGACGACGCCCAGGAGCTTGGGCGTGGAGTGCGGAGCGGAGTCTGGTGCACAGGGGCACACGGAGTTTTGTGCATCGCGCCCCGCCCTCCCCGCCCCGCCTCCACCTCCCTGACTTCCTCCCTCCGCCAAGGCGCGCACGCGACACACAACGCTCTCCGTCTTCCTTCTCGAGGCCAGGACCAACTTGAGGCGTCTGCCTCGCGGCCGGGGCCGTCACTACCTTGATATCACGCCCCGCCCCCCACCCGATATACACCGATTTCAATAATGGCTGATTGTTTTCAATTTTATTCTCGATGAACTTCTGAACTTGCCTTTGTTGAATTTTCCTTGACCCCCCTCCTCCCCCTCCTCACATATTTTGGTGGAGATTTTTGGCATGTATCTTTTTTTGTTGTTGTTGTTGTTAGTGAATTCCGTTTTGGCGTGTCTAATTTGGTCTTGCCAGTCTGGTATACACGTAGCGCCTACCAGGTAGGCAACCTCGACCTGTGCACGTGCGTGTGTCGTGCGGGCTGGCCTACCTGGGCCTACCTGGGCCTGCCCCGCTGCTCGGCTATACAGCACAGCACAGCACGGCACAGCTACATCTCTCGAGCACGGGGTCCGGGCTAGCCTACCTGGGCCTACCCTGCTGCTCGGCTACCCCTCTGCGGCACAGCTACAGCTCTCGAGCACGGGGTGCGGGTATCCCTCCGAGGGTAGCCTATGTCGGCTTTGCCATGAATGGGAGTCAGTGAGGGAAGTCCCCGCGCCATCTCGGTGGAGAGAGGAGAGGAGGAGGAGGGGGGGAGGGGCAGCAGGGGGGGCTTATTCAAAGTCAGACCGTGGCCAAAGCGCCGAACAGCGATTTGGCCCGTCCCCGTCTCCCTCCCCGCGCCGCAGCTGCCGCAGCTGCCGCAGTCACACCACACGCCGGACCAGAGCACCGACAGCGCTGCTGCTGCACAGCAGCCAGCTCATCATCGGATCACAATCGCAGCCCGTCCCGTCCCAATCAGCCGTGTCAGGCCAGGCAGGCGACGGGCGCGTGGCAGGGCGTGGTGCTCCTCTGACGCTGCTGATGTATACCTAGTGATGGGCGTTACGTGGTTTGTGAATGGCCCCGAGGCAAGGCGTTCCCTCCCGGCTCTGCCGCCTGATTCCGCACACTGTCTTCGTAGGTCTGTCTCTGTCGCACTCGTGGAGTGCTCCGTAAAAGAGCGAGAGAGAGATAGAGAGAGAGAGAGAGAGAGAGAGAGAGGTCCGAGTTCACTGTGTTCGGAATCAAGCTGCTGCCCGCGACTTCTGCACGGACTTCCGTGGGTAGCGCAGCGCTCGCCAGCGCCTCGCCGCGCACCCCTCTCTGTCTCCGTCCCACTCCCGGCTCCGTCACTCCGTCCGGCACTGGAGCGTGAGAGGGACGAGGACAGAACGACGGAATGCTCATGCACGGTGCGGTGCCCAGCGGTGCCTCCGCCTCTTCCACGCGCGCGGCTCTGAGCGGACGCGGACAGGACAGAACGCCGACCGCGAGCCGCAGCGCCATCAAGCAATGACACCTGCCTGACAACGTGCCGAGGGAAATCAAGTCTAAAGACCGCCGACTGTCTCATTCCACGTGGGGCAACCCCTCGCTCCCCCGGACCGGGCACCCGGATCACCAAGGTCTGAATCCTGGCAATTAGTGCGGCATCTCCCCCTCCGAAAGCAAGGTCTGGCTACGCCCCAGTCCCAGCTCATCCAAAAGGTGTGTGGTGTTGGCTATGAAGTGGTGAACCCTGGGCGCGTCAAACTTGAACTTGAACAGTGAGAGGAAAGGACAACATTTACGAGGCATACAGTGATTTTACAGAATTTTAATGCTTTTTTTTGGAAGTTTTACAGAGTTTTAATGTTTTTTTTGGGGTTGTTTACAAAGTTTTAACAATTTTTTTTGAATATTTTAAACATTTAACTTTGGACTAGGAACTGAAATATTTGTTGGAGCTTTCCTGATCTGAAATGCAAGCATTTCCAACAGCGATTCTATCTTCAAATGTGTGGCACAATGACTTAAGTTCACAAATTATCACTGGTATCATGCTCAATGGCATGGAACAAACTAAGCAGCCACAAGGACGGAAAAGCATAGAGGAAGGAAGAGAGGCATCAGAAAGAACCAAACAATACGCAATTTAGCAAAAAAAACGAGAAAAAAATTGTGGTGATAGCGCACTTGAAGACTTGATTTGTTCTGAAAAAGGAAGGTGCATGTTCACAAAGTATAGAAAATAAGTTAGTTAAACATACACCAAGTGCAATAATACTTTTCAGAAAGCACAAAACATTACTTATGTAAGAAAGAATATATAAGCTGACATTTGGTAACGTATGGAGAAAATAAAAGAAAGAAATGGAAGAAGTTGTGCTAAAACCACCACAGAGAATCACACAGATAATGAAACGGTCACGCACAGTTAGCTAGAGAGATTTTTTTTGTTTTTGTTTTTTCGAATGCTTACAGAGAGCAAGAGAAAAAGAAAATAATATTACTCATGCTTCAATCATGATGACCACACATACCTCAGAACAAATTTTCCATACAAAGCAATGACAAATACAATCAATGAATGGTAAAGTTGGTACAGAGATGTGAAGAGGGTATGGTGAGGTCATAATGGTATGCAGCAGATTTAACACAGAACATACAGGGTGGCCACATAATCACAACTTGTGCACCCTTGGTGTTACATACATACCTGAAACGTGAAGGGCATAACATGATAGAAACTCCAAATTAAACCTTTCATGTCCTGAAAACAACCATTCAGAGAAAATTGTAGTAGCAGGAATAACATACACTCTCCAAGTACTAGAAATATTCTTCATCAGTTCTAGAGAGCGAAGTGTATGGCTAGCAAGTTATGCCCTTCAAGTTTCAACAATTAATCATATAAAAGATAGAAAGTAACTTAAATGAGGTTAAGTACCAATAAATACTCAGACTTCTTCACCTATTAGTTTAAAGCCAAAACACTGTTGGGTATAAATATAGTAGTCACAATTTATTGCAAAGGTTGTGTGTCATTGTCGACAAATACTTAATTACCCTAATTCATGAAAGCCTGATAACATATAGGAAAGCTTCAGATCCTATCACAAGCCCAAATGATTAATAGAATCAACATAGCACTAACATGCATATGAAAAAATTCTTATCACAAGCTTTGTTACATATCTGAAGCCATCCTAAAATCAAATCTGAAGCATTTGGAACAGAAGTCTATTCTTAAATTGAAATTTTAACATTTATTGCCAATACTTCATTAAGGATCCCATATCATAACTTAAAAAGCACGCTCACTACAAACGCCCAACATTTGAGTAGATATTATTGATACTGGCCTGAGGTAAATATCTAACACACCCTGTAGCAAGATATACAATTACACAATCAAACAGGAACAGCGAAAACAACCCTACATGTCTTATTGAGCACAATCTGGATAAGGTTTATAATGGAGATGACTATAAAAATATGAGCACTCAAAATCCCAACAGACATTCTACTTGTGTCAGAATTCAAAATATGTATTCAAAACTACATTATTGTGAACGCCACATTAACCAGTTCAAAATTTAAGTTAATACATCTGTGATGTAAAAAAGTTACACCAACAGGGAAGAAAAGATGACTCATACATCTCACCAGTATGATGAAAAGGGTATGACTGAAGCCATAAGCAGAAAACAGGGGAAAATGGAAGATAATGTCAATTTCATTTAACACTGTAAAATATGATTATCAAGCCAGGTTTCAATAAACTGCATATACAGAAGAAACTCAGATACAGTAATTTTATCAAAATGCTTCCTGAGGCCTGATAAAAAGTTAGAAATCCTAGGACAGCTACATGTAACTAAAACGTTCTAAAAATTATCACATTTTAGCAGAACACATTTGTCATCTCACATAATTTCCTGTGATAAACACTGTAAGTCACAGCTATTGAACATTTTGTAGAGTGATGATTGTTCATTACTGATCTCTAACTTGGGCAATAAGTTAATTTAGGAACACAGTAATGATTGCAACAATTTTAAATAACAAAGCGTAGGAAAAATACGTCTCCCATAAATGATAAAATCTGCATAGAAAAGATAAGTAGTTAAAAACATACCAACTTTGACATCCGAATTCAACAGTGTAATATGGCTACAAAGAAAATAGGAAACAGGTAACCACAATATAACAGAGCAACATGGGTCTCCTCACAATATAACAAAGACGTATGATTTCCCCTCTTTGGTTGTCTATTATACAGAATTTACAAAGGAAGAAATGCCAATGAACATCCTTGTTCATGTGACAGTCACACACTTGCAAATCAGTTATGCCACAAATGTATGGTCTCATGGTGATGAGGCCACATTGTGCTTGGCATACACAAGTGTCCCTTGAAAGAGGAAACAATTGTCATTTGAAAATTTGTACCAAATGGAACACTCTTAAGTCTCCAGAGCACCACTCTGAAATGTAATCAACTTAAATTACTTCAAATCATTCTAAGCATTGTGAAGATTCAGACATAGATCATACATGGATCACAGAGGCTTGCAACCCAATTTATGCATATAATAACATTCCCTATTCAGTCCCATAAGTTACTTTCCTATTGAAGAAAGACACCTCTTCGAAGTACTAAGATCAGTACGACAGCGTATGAGACTAGACTGATGTCTCTGGGGTAACACTATAAAATAACAGGAATTAAAATTCAAATGCCACACATCCATTAGTAAAACAAACATATTGGAATACAACAAAGGAATCATACCAATTCAATTTAGAAAATCTTGTTGTGTAAGGGAAGTGCTCTTTCTCTTGCAGGATGTTGCCAAAACATTTGCCGCACATGGCTAACAGGGTGAGGTACACAAAGGGAATTATCTAATAACACCAAAAGTGGAGCCCCAAAACACCAAAGACGACTGCAATACTGACTCAAACCGAGCTCTACAGATTGAGCAAGTATATTCCCTATGATACAAAATAAAGTTCGTGACTAATAATAATTCAGTGGAATATCCCATGGATAAACAAGGCATGTCCAAACTTTTACAACTTAAATTGTTGCCTAGAATCACCATTAAATACAAATAAGCTTAACAAACAATTTTTGTCTACATAAACTGTGTGTCACAAGTTTACTGTTAGAGGATCAATTTCTCTACTTTTCCTACGTTTGCGACTACTGAATGTCCTGCCACGCCCACCATGTCCGTTCCCTCCACCGCGGCCTTGCCTTTGATGCATGCCTCCTCGTCCATTCTGAACTCCTAAAAAAACAAAAATACAAAATCAAAACCCACCAAGAAACACATCCAGAAACAATCTCATTTTTTGCTGTGAGGAAACCAATGCAATTCTTTTAAGAGGTTTTAATAGGGGTGAGAGAAAGAGCTAAGTCTGAATTGGGGAAATTTGAACTGTACCTGGAGTCCCATTGTCAGAGTAGCGACGGTGCTTGTGATTGGCTGGGGTTCCACCACGTCCAGCGCGGTGGTAGTAGTTGTTGGGCCATGGATGGTGGTTAGGGTCGGAGTGGCCATTAATACCACTGTCCCCTCGAGACGAGGATGAGTCCTGCAGAAAACATAAAACAAGATTCATAAAACGGTCAAAGGAAAATAAAAGTGGACTATGCACATAAACTGCTGTCATTTACAATGCCAAAATTCTCCAGAGCAATTCCATCTTCAGCAAATGGAAATGGAAGCAACATCTTCAGACACCATTATAAATACATCAAGAAGAACCAGCTACCAGGTCTCTGTATCAATCTAAATGATGGAATACCCATTCAGATAAATCTGATTATTCTGGAAAATTGGGGAAGAGAAAGATGGAATGCTCAATAACTCTCAAGGTTTTGAGATCCAAAAATGTTCAAGTTTTGAACAACCCACAAACCATACCATCCCAAGCAGAAAAAAAGAAGTACCATCTCACCGAGTCTGATCCAGGGGCACTTGATTCTGGACTTGTGTCTGGCTCCTCTTCAATCTCTCCATCAGAAGAACCACTTCCATTTAGCAATAGTTCAGAATTCTTAGGCACTGGGAAGTTTTGTTTAACCCAACGCCGATAATCAATAACACTATCTGTTACCCGTATGATTCTCCCCAATATACTGAAATAAGAAAATTCACAAATTTTAGCTAGAAATGTTTCTTCATAACGAAGAAAATAATTCTTACAGAAAAAATATTGTAAGGCACTTACCTGACTTTGTTGGGATCATACAGATAGGAATTTAGAGGGTTAACTGCTTGGGTTAGCACAATATATGCATACTCAAAAGCTTGCTTAACATAAAGAGCTCCATGGGAGCTCCGTCCAATGTCATTTGTAATGTTCAGTGGGTCCTCAATACATAATAAAGATGGACGATAACCATCTTTCATATTTTTTTGAACCTAAAATTCAGAATTGGAATATTACATATATTTGTGACAAGCAATAGTTTACAAATCCAGTCTATCATCAACTTTACCTCCTCCTTAGATATATAACTTCCACCCTCACTGACACGGATGGCCGTTTTCATGTAATTGAACTTTTTTCCATAGAGTTCTAAGAATTCTATCAAAAGGATGCCCAAGTTAGCACCAGGTGTTAGTGCTGATTGTCTTGGGTGCAGCTGAAGTGATAATACATGATGATTATAATGAATAATTAATAATAAAGCAAACAACTGGTGCAAATTAATAAAAAATAACAGTTCAAACTATCATACCTGTAGAAAGCTAATTGTCATTAAAATAAGACTGTAGGAAGATATTCCACCAGTGAACACCTCATTTAAGTCTCTTTGAAGCAGAAATTGCTTTAACACAAGAACAAGACTATACAATACAGGGTACCGAAGCTTGAATTTTTTTATGAGTTCTGCAGATTTCACCCCATTACTCATGTTGAAACTAACATCAACCCTGATCTCAGATAATCGGTCAGTGAATTTCACTATAGGAACCTAGACACGGCAAAACAAGAATGTGTGAGCAATCATGAAGTAGATGAAAATTTATATTACTTGCACACTTGAGGTACTTACAGAAGCTTTATCTAAAACTTTGACTGATCCAGGCTCAGCCAAATTGTGTTGATATATGGCTTGTTCTAAAGTCCTCAGAGGAAGTCTCTCACAATTGTGAACATTCCATTTACCAATCACCACCAAATCAATATCACTGCAATGGGTATGAAATAGTGGTAGAAAAACCAATCACAGTTCACCACCAGTAAACAATGAATTTCATTAAACCCTACCTAGTGGGAAGGTATAGGCCTGTTCGGAAACTACCAAATACTTGTAATTTGGCAGCAGGCCATAGTTCTTTGATAAGTTTCCTCATCTTGCTAACTAGTGCATTCCTGACTTCCCTTTCTTCTGGAGTTGGACTAATGTATTTATGGAAATCTTCTATCTCTTGATGTAGTCTAAAGTACAGAAGAAAAGAGATGCATGAGCAACATACAGGAAAATGAAATCAAGTAAACAAGAAAATGGACAAATAATCAATAATTTTCCTAAAAATTAATTGTCAACAACATGCAGCCACTAGAGAGGTGATTCAGTTTAAGCCCCTTCTGAGGAGACCTGAGTAGCACTCAGCAAACCATCACAACCCTAACATTACTTAAGGGGTATACGGAAAAAATGGTGCATGTGACTTTGAGGTTAAGTACGCAGATGGAAAACTGGACGGGACGGCGCACTTGACAAACGGCAGGTGGCCGAGCCCTCGCCGTTGGGCCTCGTACGTACCCGACAACTCCTCTGTCATATTTGGACCGGAGCTGCCTCCACGGGCAGCCGCCGTGCTTGCCGATGAGGTGGGCATGCTCCAGATTAAGGTTAAAGGTGCTGGCGCGGTTGTCCAGTTTCTTCCGCGGCGGGTGGTGACTGACAGGACTCCTGTCGTCCGGACACGAGGTGTCCAGGGAGATGAACTCCGGCGCTTTCGTGGTGTTGTTGCTGTTGTTGTCCATCGCGACCTGGACGCGAGCTTCTGCAATGCGAGACCACAGTTGTCTTGCGGGACCTTCTTGCTCGGGTTGATACCAGCCGATCACGGGATCCATAACCCGGGGCGGGCCGCCCTAGAGAAAAACACCCCTGCGCCTGCACGGAAAGTCAGAGTCCAGCAACGTAAAGTGGTCGGCTTCACACATACGTGACTGCTGTCCCCTTCTTGTGCACCACGAATACTCTGCACCGAAAGGCGTGCTCTTTGGCTCGGCTCCGCCGCGCACACACACACTAACCCTTCTCCGTCCGTCCGTCCCAACACACGGACGTATTACTGCTACAGCGCGGCGGCGGTTGTAGCTGTGCTGCTGCTACTGCACGCCTGCTGCTAACCCAACGCTACCGCTGCTACGACGCGGAAGCTGGCGGAAGGGACGCACTGGAAAACGGTGTAGAACGGAGGAAACGTAATGTCCGGCTTGGACGGCCGCCCCCGCGACCCCCTGACAATCAGCCCCCGTGATGTCGGCGATTGCAACAATGCCACGGGGAATTACAGGGAAATTAACTTCATTGTAGGGTGGGCGACAGTTTTAACCCCACATCGCATGCTGGGGTCCATCAAAGTAAGGTGGGCGACAGCGTACGTCCGTAAGTCACTCTGCACGTCAGTGTTTTGCGCCGATGAAAGCCCGAACAAATGTCTGGAATATGTACTAAAAGCGACCTGGAGGCAATAATTACAGCTTTTGCGTGGCGAATTCTCGTGAAACTTGTCAATTTAGCGGCCGAAACCCTAGCTGACGGAGGGGCGGAAGACAGACATGAACGCCTCGCGCGAGGCTATGTGCTACCGGATATGAGAAATACAAATTCAGAAGCTTGAGCAGCTTATTTGGTCATTTACTGGACTTGCAGTTGATTACATAAATCAGGGTTAGTGGCAAGCTGAAAGAAAAACAAACCAGACCGCTTTTTTTTTTTTTTAAATAATCCGGTTCATGGTAATGTCTAGTGTTCAAATATTTTCAAACTTTGAAACTCGCGCGTCAAGCAGGGCCGCCAACCGCGTGGCTAGTACCCGTCGTTGGTACCCGTGGTCCTCCTGTCGGCTGCGTCAAAGATGGCGGCCAAACAATGCAGACGACGTTAGGTTCCCCTCCGCCAATTCTTCTCCACCTTCATGTTCCATGAAGAATGAGTTCCAAGTCGTCGACAGAAGAATCCTTTGGTGACAACGACTCAGAATGTTCCGAAGAAGGTGTCGACCCGCGCGTGCAGGTGCGTGATTGCCGCTAACAGTTCAACAGGGCATGGCTGGACTTTCCGGAGGTCCTCCGACCCGACCGCCCACTTCTCGTAATCGTAGTAGATAAGGATTACATTCATTGGCCTTTGCGAGGGCGCCGCGGTGACGCGAGACGTCTCCTGTTATCTCAGATCTTGACGTAATGTCTCGTACTCGAGTCAAGGAAGTTTTCTCGCTGCGACACTGTAGTCAGCAGGGTCAGGCTTGGAGAAGCAGAAAGGTCAGAGGTTATCTTCTCAGCAATGGTAAATGCCCTCACTCTTCTTTTTAATTGTTATCCCTTCGATGTATTTTTTCTTTCTTACGTCTTGACATTGAATGTGATTAACTGAAATGAAACAGAACAATTCCTGGACAGCTCTAATGGGAGTCTTCTTGTATCAGTTGTTAATTTTGAGGCCAAAAACTTTCCATTCACCGGGTAAAAAAAAAATCAATGACATTATAATAATTTTTTTTGTTTAACTACGGTGTTTTTGCCTTTTCTGTTAAGCTTTAACAATAACTGTTTTGCAGCTTCTGCAATGACCTACTGTTCATTCTTTATTTTTTTCAAGGTGGAGTTGGAAAGGCTTAATTCTGCAACCAATGAAATCAATAGACTTGAAGTTGATTTAGATGTAAGTATTTCAATAAATCACATAGCGCTTCAAAACTGTTTTTAAAATAAAACTGACTTTCATTTGCCTTTAAAAAAAAAATATTAGGATGCCAGATCGAAGTTTAGACAGCTGCTCTGTGATACAACTCTTCAGGTTGACACACTTGGAAAAAAGCTAGGATCATGTGTTGAAAGAGCAAGACCTTATTACGATGCGAGAATGAAGGCAAAGGAGGTAACAAGCCTTCAGCTTTCCATGGTAGTTAATTGTGTAGTGTAATTGTTCCTGTTCATTCATTCATTTTGGTTACAGGCTTTGCTGGAGACACAGAAAGCAGCAGTTAAATTTGAAAGAGCCAACTCAGCTCACACCGCCGCCAAAGAAATGGTCTTTCTAGCTGAGGAAGGTTTGAAAGCGGAGGGGAGGACATTTGATCATGCATGGCAAGAAATGTTAAACCATGCTACAATGAGGGTGAGTTCAGGCACACTCATTTATTTTGTCATCAGTTTTGCTTTTTCTAAAACATTCACTGTAAGTTTTGAAACCTCAGGTTAATGAGACAGAAATGGACCGCACCACAACTGAAGCAGAACATAAGAAAACTTCACAGATATATCAGGATGCAGAGCGCAGAGTCCAACAACTTCAAAAAGACCTTAAAAGATCTATTACCAAATCAAGGTTTGAAATTTTCTTTGTAAAATCTTATCTTATTGAACTTAAAAGTTTCATACCAATGGAAGCTTCTTTATTTTAGCTTGCACTTTTAGTTTGTAGTTTTGTGTACCATCCACTTTCTTTTTGAGGATATATCTGTTTTGCTGTCAGACTTGATGTTGGTCTAAATTGCACAGCTTCTGTACTGCAATTTCTATCTTTCTTTTGAAGTGTGTGCACCCTCATTTTGCACTTCTTATCAACAATAATTTCTGCATGTAATTTTGCTATGCTGTGTGTGTGATTCTGACAGTCTGAATGCACGTCGTAATCTTTTGATGATAAACAGTATAGTTTCTCAACATCGCTTGTTGCTGATGTAAGTAGTCTCGCTTTTTCTTTTTTTTCTGTTTGCATGTTTAGAATTAATTCAAATTTTGTTATTAACGTGTTCTAATGAAGACCAATATGTATGTATTACCTCGAGAATGTTTGCCTCCATATGACTCTATTCCTTATTTATATTTTTCCACAGGCCATATTTTGAGCTGAAATCAAATTATAATCATCAAATGGAGGAACAGAAACAAAGGGTTAAAAAACTGGAGAGCCAAGTCGCCCAAGCCAAAGCCAGCTATGCTGAAGCATTACGCAATTTAGAGCAAATAAGTGATGAAATTCATCAGGTATGTAACAACATTGTATACATTCATGTAAATTCAACTCCTCTTTGTCATAGATTCCTTTGCCCATTTAGTGTTACTCTGTCCTATTTCCATGGTTTCTAGATTCGCAATCATGAGATGTTCGGAGGCTTCACAGATCCTCTAGGTGTACGGGGTCTCGGGGTTGGTGCTGAGTCTCCTCACAAGTCTTCCAAAAATATTCATGATTCTGGAAAGACGAGTCAAGTTCCAAAAAGGAAGAAAAATAGCAAGCATCAACAGCAGCAGAAACAACGATTGTCAGGTACCACCAGAGAGGCGGAGAAGGTATTTAGAGTTGCATTTACATGTTCGTATTTGATTGCATTTCTCAATATTTTCTATTGTATCAGATGGATGGTTTGATTCTGATTCTGGAGATGAGTACCTTACAATTCCTAGAAAGCTAGGACCTGCAGCTAGCCCAGTAATGCCTCAGGTAGTTACATCAAATCCACATTTTATTCAGAAACTGGCTTTAATTCTCAAAATACTGTTGTGATGATCCTGTTATAATCGGAATTCTTACTTACCTTTTCCCAGAGGAAAAAAGAATCAGATGATTTGCCTCAGTACTTGGGTCTATCTGGATTGTCTGGTGATAGTGAAACAAGAATGCAAGCTGTGGCCAAACTGGAAGAGGAGGTTCTCAAAGATGCTAAAACCACTAGACTGGAGGCTGAACGGAGGCCAAGTCTAGCAACCTCCACACCTAGCTGCAACACGACTCCGAAAAAGACACCAAGAAATCCTTTCTTGCCTCTGGCTAGTACATTCCAACCCCAAAATCATCAAAGCAATCACCTGAATGAAGGCAATGAACCCGATTCTAATCAAACCTGGACTGCCATTAATTTGGGAGAATCATCCTCTGACAACAGTCCTTCTCCAACGAAAACAACAAATGGCAATCATTTGGACACTGCAGTCAACATCCCATATCGACCACTTTTGGAACACACTGTGGATGACAAAGGGCCTCATATTATTACTCCTCTAGCAGATGAGAAAGTGAACTGTGATGATTGGGTGAGGAAAGCCTCCGAAAATGCCCTTCCAGATGGAGGAGAAGAGGTTTGGACAGAAGTTAGCTTGAATGATCCAGAAACGCCTACAACATCTAATCTCTTTAAAAAAGTGTCATTCTTTAATACCAACTTCAGTTGTCGTCCAAGAAATTCATCAACAGATGATGACCGGCAAAGCTCTGTTGAAGCGCCCACTCCTCCTGAGTCAACTAGGGGGTCTATTAGCCTCCAAGGTACCCCACTTAAACAAAGAATGAAACTGGACTCGGGTCTTGTCAACTGGATTTCCCGATCATCGGCAGCAGAAGATCAGTCAGTTAATCTTCCCCAGCGCAGACCGCCTGTGGGTTCCAGAAGACAAAGTCTTGATACACTTTTGTGGAATCCAACATCTGAACGTGTCAAGGATATTTTGAACCAAGGCATTATGATGCTTAACATCTCATCTCTAACTGAAAGGAGGTTTGTAAAACAAATTTATGTTTTGAGTACTGACCCTTATTTTCAATTTGTGTTCATGACATTCTATTTTTCAGGTCTAGTGAGCCACGAGCTGACAAATCCGCAACTTTACCAGACAGCACATTAAATCCAATAACTGGTATTGATCAAGCCATGCTAGCACCAAGGCTGCTGAAAAAAATTCCTTCTCCTCTAGAGAAATCCCTGACGTACCTAAACGCAGAGGATGATTCAGCATCAGATACTGACAGTTTACACAGGTAAAATTCTCTTACTACATATATATTTTTAATAATATACCATTTAATTTGTAATGTTGTGGCCTAGCATGTAAAATAGTCATTTACGAACATATCATTGTCTTTGCAGCATGGATATGCTCACGGATGATCAAATATCATGCCTAATGCATGAACCAAATTTACGTGACGTATGTCAGGATGTTCTTGGAACACCTATCTCGGAGGTACTCCCTGGTTATCCAACAAACAAGGTTTGATATGGGTTGTCTTCCTCAGTCCTTGGCTCTTTCCGTCGTTGATTTAAGGATATGAGTTTTGCAGTCCTGTTTCAATCACCGGAGAATGGTTCCTATTTACCTTGCTGCTTTTGTATTAATGAGTGCATGTCAGATATTTAAGGCTTACATGTATTTAGTGAAATTGTAAAGAGGTAGGACTGCTTGTAACTTGGAATTTTGCTCATTTTTTTTTTCTTTGCAATGCTGTAACCTTCAGTGAAGTGGATTACCATGTAAGCTCTTTGCAAAGCGAAGACATGAAAAATAAGACTTCAAAAAGTTTTTCTTCTACATATGTGTCATATCTGGTCAAATCTTTGTTATTGGTTTCTAAAAGAATTTGTGCCTTGTGCCATACTTGCCCTTTCAAAAAAATTAAAATTGCATCTTTTTTGTGAGTCTATGAGTCAACTGGAAATGACATGTACATATGAAGACTTGGTTTTACTCGTGGTACAAATGATCTGTTTAGTTTCCTCACCAGCAGGAGAAGAAGATGAACTAGAATGCACTGTATTTAATTTGTAATAAAACTGAATCCGAATGAATGTACCATTCCGAATATTGCTTTAATGTTTGGCAATTATTACTGGAAAGTACAAAACTGCTCTTTTAAAGGTCTAGTCTTGCTTCTACAGAGCAAAGGTCAGATGAGTTCTTTTGAGTCAGTCATATGTGAGGTATCAGCTTTAATATATTTATTTTTATTTAACATTTACCTTCCGTTTAATCTAGTCTGAATTTGCTGTTAGTCATATTAGTTAAAAATTAAGATGAATTTTGTCTAAAGATGGGTGACAACATGCCTAAGAATATGGGAACTGGACGACTGTGAATACTTGTTTGTGTGTGGTGTGTGTGGCAGTTGTTCCAAACGGCACTCAATACTGTGATGAAACTACTGAGGATATTCCTTTGGTATGAAAGACTGCCGTTAAAAATCCCATGTGCCTATTATCTGTAGTGAATTTGTAAAACGAAGGTTGGTTGTAAAGAACGGCAGGTTGTGTCATGTTTCTATGCTATTGGTCTGTTCCTGAATGACCTTTAGCATTCTTGTGGTAGAGTCAGGTGCCCTTCACACATCTTAATGATATATTTTGGGCTTTGTTTCTCTTGGAGATTATTGTTGTGAAAAGTTGTCATCCAGATTTGATTCTAGGAAAATTTTGAAATCATAGTCTTGTAAATCCTTTTTTATATAATCAAATATGGTATTTTTGTGTTGTGTAAATACCCTTGTGAACCTCGAGTCTCATTGCTATATTTACTCAACAATTTCGTGGACATGCAATGTTGCCCCTTAAGGTCTAGCCCCTGTTGCTGGTATTAGTGGACATCACTTCATGTTTCCAAAATGCTGCTGTGATAATGTTTTACAAAATGTGCAATATGTGTTAACAATAAGCATGGAAACTTTTTTCCATTTTTGACAATTTTTTTGTCTGTGAGTTTTAGAAACATATCTTCTTCAAAAGATTGATAATTTTATTATAAATTTTGCCATGGCAGTTCTTTTTTGTTTTTGTTTTTTGTCACTTTTTATTTTTGTTTGTTTTTGTTCTTGTTTAAAAAATTGTATTATTGGAGATAAGTGGATTTTTAATGTCTGTTATGTCAAGAGAATGGTGGTTTTGGTGTGTTGTTGATTTATTTATTTTACTGTTGTTAGTTACCAGAATCATGTTGGATGCTCTAGTTCCAAATATATTAACTCATATATGCCCTCCATGTAACTTCTAAGTCAGTTTCACACTGCATTTTATAGCTGCTGTTACTGCACCAAAGATTTGTTAACTTTGGTCATCACAAATTTGTTTCAACTATTTTTTAAAAATTCGTATTTCTGCTGTCATGGGGGAGCCTCTTATATCATCATTGAGTATGACAGAACCAACCATGGTATTGTTGGGCATTTTTAGCACAGTTTCGTGTTTCACTGCGCATTTATTATTCTTTTCCTCTTAGAGGTTGTATCTGGAGTGCATGATATTTAAGCCCAACGAAATGGTATAGTATTATTTGCCAGTTTCAATATTATTGCATTTATTGCATTTACATTTTGTAAGCACTTGCTTTTCAAAGAATTGAACTGCTGGAAGGGCCCAAACTTTATGTTAAGAAATGTGTCTAAGCAGCTGCATCACTCAGAAGGGAACAACATGGGCAGAAAAAAAGAATTTGTCAATTTTCTAAGTCATTCCAGCTTCTATATTTACCTTTGAATTGAAATCGTCTGAAAATCAGCTTTAGATCTAGATTTTTAAGGCCATCATAATAGTTTAAGTTCAGAATGTTAGTATTTTCCTGATATTCCATCATTCATCAAAGTTTTCTCGAAAAGCCTGCTGTCCCCGTTACTAGATCTCCCATTTTCAACCCAATAGAGTCCTGTAGCACTATGTGATGGAACTTTTAAAATTTTCAAATTATTGGCTCCTTTCTTTCAAGCTTTTGTCAGTTTCCTAATTTTTTGCCATGTTTGATGATTAGGTTTTAGAACCAGAAGCCAATTTCAATATTATTCTTCCTTGAAACCTTTGCTTGATGATTTGCATTCATATTCATGTTTCTGTAGAATTGGGATGTAAAATGTGCCATCAATATGTGTCTTCTAAAACTCGCACTCTAAGATACATGATAGCAAGAATGTAACTTGTAGAAACATTGGCTAAAGCATTTTCTCACGGTTTAAAATTTGAGGATATGGATCTTTTGAGGGATTTATTTAGCCAATGATTCAATTATTATTCAATCCATCTTTTGTTAAGTGCAGATGTATGTCAAAATTGCAATAAATTACAATGAAGGAACTCTCAGTACTGTTTTTCTTAATCTATCAGACCTTTATTAAATGAACTTGACTTAAGCATCAAGAACAGGTAAAAGCTTTCCTCTGCATTCACCAAATCCTATGCGATAGTTATCTCCTTCACAGAATCCTGGAATCAGACATTATTTAGATATTAAGATCTGGAAGCAGCTTCTTTACCAAATTTTTCTGAACAGAATTTCATTTTTACCTCTGATGATAACTTCATCACTGTCCTGCAAAAACTTCCGTGTGCTGCCATCACCCATTCGAACAGGCTTAGTCCCCCTCCAACTCAATTCCAACATTGATCCAAAAGAATCGGATGCCTATTTAAAGGACAGGAAGTTCAGGTTGATCTAACGCACTTAATGATAATGTTCAATTTTTTTAAAAAGGCATTGCTCTGAAATTTTGAGTGATGTTCAGAAGCTTCCAGAAAGCTGTCTTACCATTCCACTTATTGTTCCAGAAGCCATTAGATCACCAGGGTTGATGTTGCAGCCTGTGACAGTGTGATGAGCCAGTTGCTGCTTTGGTGTCCAATACATGTATTTGTAGTTAGAACGGCACACTGTGGTTGATGATCCACTCTCCGCTGCAATATTGAACCATGTAGCAGTGTTTATTGTATATCGTTATCAATGGTAAAAAAATTAATCTGAGAGCTAAGATAAAGAAACTATACAACTTACGTTTTATGTCTACTGAGAGGTTGATATTAAAATTGTATTTGTCGTCGTGCTGCAGGTAAGGGAATGGCTTGGGGTCTTGAGGGAAGTTTTCGACTGCAAATGGCATCAGGGCCTCCATTGTGACAACCCATGGAGAAATTGTTGTGCCTAAATTCTTGGCTCCAAATGGACCAAGAGGTACATACTCCCATTTCTGGATATCTCGTGCTGAAGAGAGAGGGACGAAAATATATGAATTTGAAAGCCCATAAGAAAGAATGTTTAGGACAAAATCAATGAGGGGGGGAAAAGAAGCAAGCGTTACTGGTATTCGAACCCGGCACAACCCAACCTACCACTCCAGTCGTTCATGAGGACCATGCCGAAGATGTGGTCCTGGGCCTTGCTGACGGGCACGCTTGAGCCCAGCTGCGTCGGGGGGCCGCCGACGAAGAAGGCGACCTCCAGCTCGAAGTCCATGAGGCGGCAGGGGCCGAACACGGGGTCCGCACCCTCCACGGGCTGGGTCTGGCCCTTGGGCCGCCGGATGGGCGTCCCGGACACTACCACCGAGGAAGCGCGGCCATGGTACCCCACTGGTAGGTGCTTCCTGCGCAGGGGTGGGGAGGGGCGGGTCAGGGGACGACTGACTGACTTTAGCTGACTGGCTGCTGACTGAGTGGCTGACTGATTGGCTGACTTTTACTGACTGATTGACTACTCTTAATGACTGACTGACACTGACTGACTCTTACTGTATGATCGACATTGACTGACTGACCAGTTCGGCATGAGAGCGTTCTCCTTGCTGCGGAACATGATGCCAACGTTGGTGGCGTGGTAGATGGAGGAGTAGAAGTCGGTGTAGTCGCCGATGTGGGCGGGCAGGTGCATGGTGGCTTCCGACTGGGGCACGAACGCCCTGCACGGCGGACAGAAGGAAGGGTTGATGAGAAATTCAGCGATCGCGTAAGGAGGAGGGACTTCCCCGGTGCCCTAAGGTGCTCCTGCCTCACCCACCTGGCCATGAGCTGGGCGTCGCCCTGCAGCGTGGTATCGTCCTTGCTGAGCAGCTTCTGCAGAGTCTGGCGAGCCTCCGCCCAGAAGGGCCGGCCCAGGCCCATGAAGGCGTTCAGTGTCGGCTGGAAAACGCACAAAGCAGTGTCAAAGAAAATACGAGAAATTTGGACATTTTCGTTACATTTTCGCGGACTACAACTTCAAGTGTTTCAGTGAAACGCGCATCCTCGCGTCGCCGCATCGGTCCCATGCCGTTTTGCATATTCTGTTTACTCAATTCAAACCGGAGGCGCCAAGGTCGACGGCGATGCCGCTGGCCTGGAGCCAACACGGCTCCGGCACGCGAAAACACCAAACACGTGTGTCCGGGACTGTGGCGCAATCCGAGACGAGCCCCCAGGTCCGAGCGCTGCCATTGGCTGCCGGAGACGGCCGGCCCCCCTGGTGACACGACCCGCGTGGCCACCGCGTGGCCGGGTCCGAGCTGTCCGAGGGGGCCACCGCTGACCGCTCTCGATGTACACCGATTTAAATCATGGCTGATTCTTCTGATTTCATTTGATCCTGCTCCCCCCCCCCTCTCCACTCAAACAAAAAGTTGATTTTTTCTAAAAATTATTATGGGCCTGAAACTGAATTTTTTGTTTTATCTCTGACTAGTTTGATTTTCCTGTCGAATTTTTCTGATTTTTTGAACTTTTTGTGTCGTGTATTTTACTTTTTTTGTTTTTTTTCTTATTCTGATATTTTTTCTTTGCCACTGTACACCGATTTTTTCCAAGTGAACTCCCCCCTCAGCCGGGTCATCACCATCACGTGACCGAATGCTGACTACGGGTAAGGATATATATAGTATACATCCTTAACTTCGGGCTGCTTTCTTGTCTTGTACCGTAGCCCTCACACACCCTTTGGTGATGCCATTAAGGGATCTGACACACCCGTGTCAACCCCCTCTCCCCAAGACCCCGACGCCCACACACTTAATATTTGTCGTCATATGACGAAAAAAGTTGTGACGATTCACTGATCACCTGAGTATGTCGTCACTTTACGACGTTCATTCGTCACGTGACGACTTATTCGTAGGGTTAATAATTCGTCACCTCTAAGCAAACTTCAAGAGGACATACTTTTCTAACGGTTATTTCGCCAAAATATTTTCAGTGACGATTTATTCGTCACTTGGTCCGTGACGACACATTCGTTTCTCAAATTTAGCAAGAGGATTGTCGTAAAATGACGAGAAATATTTTTACAGTGCAGTTTATTGGAAGCGCACGGTTCGGCAGGGGTTTTTCAAATGTTGTGTGACGCTTCTGGCCGTTGTAAGGAGTGTGTGCATATGTATATGCGCTGCGTTCTACGATATTGTCGCAAGCACCACAAACCTAGTGATCAGGCAGACCGGCGCCTGCCAGGTAGGCAACGCCGACTTCTGCATGCACGCGTGTGGTGCGGGCTGGCCTACCCTGGCACTTGCAGGCGCCCGGCGTTGCCGTCCGTGGAGCGTCGTGGAAACTCAGACGTTTTTGTGAACGTCCCCTGAGGGAGGTGCCACAGTCTGATTAGGAGTCGTGTATATATGCCGTCATCAAGTTTTTTTCGGGGGGGGGGGGGGCAGCCGTCTCGGCTAACTTCCCTCCCCCCCAATTTTTTTTTTTTTGATGACGTCATATATGCACGACGCCTTACGGCAAACTATATCCATGGAGACGCTACGTAACTTATGTGCAGCCCCCAAAGGACTTTCACGTTAAGAGCCACGGGCAAAGGAATCCGACAGGATTTGGAGTCGTTCTGATAACTGAACGGTCCCCGGCGGCTGACTGTCCCAGACCCACCACCTGGTGACCGGGCCCGCTGTCCTTGGCCTTCACCGTGCCGTACTCGTATCTGATTGGTCGCCGCCGGCCGAGCCCCCAGACGGCGGACCAATCCTACCACGACGTATTCACACAGTAGTGGTACGGGCGGGGCCGGGCGGGGGTTCACGTGGAATGCGTGATTTACCCGAGTGGGAGCGAGACAGACGAAAACAACAAGAGAAGCGAGATGGAGATAAACCTGGGAGGGAGCGAGCGACAAACTAGCTCTGGCCTCTGTGTTTGTTTGTTTGTGTGTGTGTGTGTGTGTGTGTGTGTGTGTGTGTGTGTGTGTGTGTCAATGTAACAGAAAATATAAGTTTATCCGGCATATTCAGACAAGTCCTGCCTGGTTATTAAAACTCGCTGAAAATTAAAGATTAATCTGTTTTGCGTCCACGATGGGAAGGGGGGGGGGGGGGCTAACTAGGGTACTTCCCTGACGACCGTTAGGAGGGGGGGGGTCAAGGGGCGTAGCGAGGGCATAGTGTAGTGCAGACAGTAGGGTCGGGGTGAAGACTCACCTCCGCGAACACGTCTTGCTTGGCCTTGAGCAGCTGCCCGCCGAACAGGTGACGGACCGCCTTGAGGTCCAGCACCTGGTAGCCGATCGCCACCCCGATGCGGTGCGTCTCCTGAACACAGTAAGTAACCCGTACAGTTGTCCGCTGGAAGCTAGGTTAGGCCACTTGTTGATGAGGTCGGGGTTCGACGGCGCGGCCTTCCCCCCTGCGAGGCCAGTCGGGCACTCACATCGCTGCGGGTGGAGAACACTCCGTAGGGCAGGTTCTCGATGGGGAAGTCACAGCTCTCGTCGTACTCGATGAAGCTTTTCATGTTGGCGGCGGGGGCCCCGGTGGGTACACGGTGGCGAGGACGGACAGCGGGAGTTTCGGCCGGCGGCGCGGGAGGTCCGGGACCGAGTGTGTGTCGCTGCTCGCTTCACCGTCGTGCTGGTACCCGCCGACGACAACTACTGACCCACCGGCCCGCCGGGTACCCTTAAAGCCTTTCCGACTTGCGTTCAAACGCGGGTGTTCAGCTGATCCCTCCGTCCCCTCCTCTGCTGAGAGTTGTGTGGTGGGGAGCGTGGTTCAGGAAACGGGCAGCTGGTGGCGCCACCTGCCTTCCAGCGACTCGCGCGCCTCGTGTGTACCCCACGCCAGGAGAGACACTAGGCCACGAGGGAAGGACAGGGGACGTTACGAGGAGCGGGACCAAATCAACAGACACTAGCCAGGGAACTCGTTTTCCTTTTATTGTTTTTATTTTTGTAGCGTACAATCCTTTCACACGTACAAGATGGTACACAGATGAGGACGCCTGTGCTCGCACAAAGCGACGTTAACCGCCTCATGACGTCATAACGGATTTGGCTGAGAAACGCCACATTGGCTGTAGATTCTATACATACTGGAGTAGCATCTGGTTTAGCGATTGGGTACATAGACACTTATTGCCTGATATGTTATAACATACGTTTCAAAATTGCTATGCATCTTTCAAGTGGCACTCATTTTTATTCCTGCAGTGATTACTTGTGACCCGAAAACAATTGACCTACATAATTGAACTAATTCACCGCCAGCAAGTTTGCTCGTAACTTGCGGCCCATAATTGATCCTGGGTTTCAAATTGACTGCAGACAATGTTCCGATCCGACTATAGATATTGGCTTGAACTCCGGCAGGGGCCAAGGCGGGAGGAAGTGCCTCCACCGGTCATCACAAGCAACGTACTATCATGAAATTAAAATATACACGAATATGTACACAAAACGTCACAAAAATATATGTACAAGTGTTTGCCACCTTATACGTCTCTACGATTAGCTAATATCCGCTAACACGCTTTCCGAGGCAGGTGTCACAATGTGTCACGGTGCCAATCAAGTCATCTCACCTCACCCTCACCAACCAAGATCTCATCTACCTCATACCACTGTGGCGATCAGACATGCAGAAGAGTGTCCCAGTCGGTGGAGAATCACTTTCACTAGCGCCTTGACATGACAGTCACCAGCGTCAAGAGCTCTAACTTTAACATTTAACTTCGACATTTTTAGTCCTCATTTTCGACTAGATTTACACTGGGACGGCATTAGCCAATCGTACGCGCGTTCGGAGAGAGATAGAGAGTGAGAGAGAAAGAGGAGCGTTATACCGAATAACAGCCGACACAGACAGAGAGAGCGCTATTATGGAACAAGTTATTGCATGCTACACATTTGCGCCTCGTATTTACAGAAGGCATCTCGTACACATTATAATTTTATACTTCTTATACACACAAAACTTAATCAACAAATAAAATCATCTGGAAGCTTGACGCGAAAATATTGTATAGTTTATAGGTGCCCGCCCCTCTTCAAAACCCATCTTTTCATAAAACTCTTTTCCATTATAGTAAAAAGCATAAAATATCCGATTCCATCAACACGAGATAAATTGTTGAGATTTAACGAAAATATCACGTTTTGAAATATTCAAATTGGTAGTGAATTGAATTGCAGAACAATTTTACCGGAGGAGGGAGAGCACATAGCCTACCGAACTGGATAGTGGAAACCTATGGCATCATCGGAAGGCTCGACAAGAGTGGTATGGAAAATGAACACTGCGTCTGAAGGGAAGAAAAGGAGAAAAAAAACACCCATCGTTTTACGAGTAACTCGGACCTGGTAGGCCCTGTTCAGGTTTTTACATCCGGTTTGATGCCAATCTGTGCCACTGTAATATCGGCTATGCCTCTATTCCTACACTCGGCAGCCCCTTCCCGTTGAGAAATAGTTTATCGACTTGACATATCGAATAGGCACTCATTTCTCCACGGGCTTGGGTAGTCCTCACGTCAGATCGCTACTATCTTGCCACTGACTCGCCAGGCCCGTCAGGGTCGGCGCCGCATACGGCAGAGCTACGAACACTTCTACGGTTTCAAAAATTTGACATTATGGGAGCTTTCCATACGTATTCCATCCACAGTTCAAATCACGAGCGTTATACGCATTTCGACCTTAACGTTAATTAATACCAAGGAAAAATGGCGAATTTGTCAGAGTACTGAAGAAAATAAATGGCTTGCCTCGCTCTTTATTTCGCTTTCCGTAAAATACGCGCTAATATTCCATCCATAAAATAGAAGTTGACACGGAGCTAAATCGGAACATAAAAAATAAATAGCGATAAAGTTACTATATATCTTTTTCATTAAATTGTTCTTTTTTGTTGTACCCCATATAATTATTATCACCTGCAGTCTTCCTCTTTTGAATCGCCGTCGCTGGAGCTGGCGGCGCAGCGGCGCCCTCTGGCGCAGAGGGGCCTCCTCATAAGCGACACAGAGCATGTTGGGGCTAAGAGACTACGACACGGCCAACTACAACATCAATTTTTTCTATTCTAAATATTCTAGTAAACACTCATTTTTTTTCTCTACACCTGCGGGTGCCGCGTGGCCCGATGCACCCGCGATGCACCTTACGATCCTTAACATTTCTTTGCTATCCTAAATGACGTAGAATATCCACACCGATGACGAGCGTCAGGTGTGGCTGACTTGGCAGGCTTTCACAGCGCAGACGCGCGCACGACGAGGGCGACTCACGTGGTCACGGATCACGTGACTCCGGTTCGGAGAGGACAATCAAACAGTAACAAAGAAAAACAATCCCCTCCCACGCCACAGCCAGTCGCAAAATAATCGTCGTAATTATTATCTTAACAATACTTTTGCTAACAATGGTTTTGGTTTCGAACATTCAAATTGACGCCCGCTCGCCTACAGGTCGTGGCCGAGGCGGTCCATCTCGCTGAGGAGGAAGTCGACGTCGGCGTGGGTGACGGCGGCCGACGAGATGATGTTGCGGAAGAAGTTAGGCCTGTGGTCCAGGGGCTGGTAGCCCACCATCAGAGTGCCGGACTGCATCATGCGGCTCTTGAGGATGGGCGCGATCTGGCGGGGAAAAAAATATAATTCGACGCATGAGTCGACGGTATTTGAACCCACGGTTGTCCTCGGTGGTGAGAAACGACCGCGCTTGTTTCGGTCCGCCGTGGTCGCGCCTGGTAGGTACGCCCTCCCGCACACTCCCGCGCACGAGTGTGCGGAAGTGTTGCCTACCCTCCAGGAGCTCGCGTGGCACTCGGAATGAGAATAGTCGTCATCACCGGCCGGGCTAAGAGAGTGGAAATTATGCAATGACGCTCACCTGTCCGCAGAGGTTCTCGCGCTCGGGGCCGGCGGGCATGCTCCGCAGCCTGGTGGGGACGTACCTACAACACCAAAGGACGGAGATTTTTCGTCAAAAAAAATTAACTGTAAAAATTGAAAACTTTCATTGGGTTTGACCATCTTAAGGTGGCCCCACAATGAGATCGATCACACCCATCACGTCAGTCGCGTCGGTCCCGTCACGTCCATTCACACCACTGAAAAATCATTGAATGCACATTGAAGTAGGGCAATCTCAGCGTGTGTGTGTGTGTGTGTGTGTGTGTGTGAAAGAGAGGAAGAGAGAGAGAGAGAGAGAGAGAGAGAGAGAGAGAGACAGAGAGAGACAGAGAGAGACAGAGAGAGAGGGGGGGAGAGGTCCTCGCTTTATTTCAGTCGGAAAGCTCCGTCTTGGAACTTGGTGTAGGCGTGTAGGACTCGGGCCTGGGAACCTCTGAAATAAAGCGAGGACTGACACTCTCTCTCTCTCTCTCTCTCTCTCTCTCTCTCTCTCTCTCTCTCTCTCTCTCTCTCTCTCTCTCTCTCTCTCTCTCTCTCTCACACACACACACACACACACACACACGCTAGATTGCCCTACTTAGATGTGCATTTAATGATTTTTCAGTGGTGTGAAAGGACGTGACGGGACTGACGCGACTGACGTGATGGGTGTGATGGATCTCATTGTTGGGCCACCTTTAGCAGTCTCCACGGTATGTTTTAGACTTAAAAAAAAATGTAAGTCGGACTATATATATCTTGCACGTACCAGAAGCTGACGTTGACCAGCTCCGGCTCCATCATGAGCTCGAACTTGTCGGGCTGCTCCTTGATCCGGCGCACCATATACTCGGACAGCTCCATCAGCTTGTCCATGTGTCTCTCGAAGCCCTCATCGCCCTGCGTAGCAAATCAAGTCGTCGCCGGTTAGCCGCGCGCACACAGAGCCAGCATTCCGGATCAGTGGCGCGGGTTCTAATACCGGACCTCTGCATTTCATGTTTTGATCGTTGAGGATACGTAGTCAGTAGCGTATTTTATTAGAATGTATGAACGGATGGATGAACGGGTGAATGAATGAGGAGAATCACCTTGGCCCTCCACTGCAGCCACAGCTTGAAGATGTCGTTGTGGCGGCCGCACTGGATGACCTTGTCGCCGGTGTCGTAACGCACGTCGTACAGCTTGTCCTGCATGAACAGGTAGTCGGCGCTCATCTGGTTGCAGCTGATGAGGAGGCCCTTCGGACAGAGGACAGGACAGGACGATCAGAGCGATGTTATTATTCAAATCGACGCGTGGAGTAGAGTTTACTTTTCCCGCCAACCCCGCGCTCGCCACTTCGATAGATTCCTCTCTCCCCCTCAGCATCTGCTGCCACGCAGGCTGGCGGGGTCGTGTTGGGGAGGGGAGGGGGTGGCAGGGAAGGGGTGGGTGAGGGAGGCCGGCAAGCTGTGGCAGCGCGCCCGCCCCCGCCCGCCCCCATAGCCGCGGCCGCCTCCAGCCCCGCCGCCTCCAGCCCGGCCGCCTCCCCTGCACATTCGTTCGGCATGCTGCAGGAATGCTGCTTATTGCATTCCACAGCGCGAGCGTGACAGGGCACTTGGGGGCCGTCCGTAAACTTCGCCGGGTGGCATGACCAGGACCAGGCGATCCGCGGCTTTCCTGAAGGTCCAAAACGCCACGGTCGATACCCTGCGCTCGAGCGCCGTGCCGCGTGAGCGTCAGCAAGGCGTCCCGGCCAACGGAGCTGGCTACGCTGGTAACTAAGGGGATTTTCATAAACTACGTGACCATTTAAGGGGGGAGGCGGTGTCAGCCAATGGTCACGACCCTATCCTTAATGCATGGTAAGGTTAGGTTAGCCAGGTCACAATAAGGGGGGAGGGGTCAAAAAGTGGCCTAAAATAGTCACGTAGTTTATGAACGTCCCCTAACGGACGATCCCTTGCCGATCCCCAGCAGACCGCGCGCAGGGCAGGGAGGGGCGAGCAGTGTAGCGCAATGCACAGCGGAACACGTAACACGTGTGCAGAGGGCGCGAAAACAATTAAAGCAATTTTCTCTCGGTCGGAAAAGCGGGTTGGAATTTTAATATTATAAAGAACTCGTCTTATTTTTTGTTTTGTTTTTTGTTTGTTTCTTACGTCCTCCTTGAAGTGGATGGTAGAGCACTGCAGGAGGGTGCCCATCAGCTTGTGCGGGTTCCAGGTGACGGAGTCGGCTCTGCAAAAGCGGAAAGAGTTAAAGTTAGTTAAACGTTGAAAGAATACTTTTCTAAAACAGTTCACGTCCTTGGCTCTATTTCATTTCGGAAAATCGTACAGATTCCGGCTGGTGTTTGAACCCGGGGCACCCGCCAGGAGAAAGATTGTGCGGGGGCGAACACCGCGGAACTCATATACCCCTCGCCGCTGTTCAATAATTCAACTTATTTTTTCGGAAGCAGACCGTTGAGCGATAGAAACAAAGCACAGCAACAGAGATTCACGGGTCTGGATAAACGTAAATCCAAGAAAATCACTGCCCGGGACGGGGCAGTAGCTGAGGGCCGGCCAGATCTGGCCAGATGTCGCCGGGTAATCTGACGCGGAGCGTATGTGGCGCGGCCTCTGCCTCGGCCTCACCGCTGAGCGCAGAGCGAACTGCTTGGGACCGGGGCGGTATAAGTCGCACGGATCAGCAAATCGCAAATCGGTTTGTGGTGTCGGTGTGATAAGCCAAGCCAAGCGGCTAGGGGTGGACGGGAAGGGTTGCGGCAGGGAGGGGAGGGTGAATATTCACATTAATATGGAACAGGAGCGGTGGCGGCGGCGGCGGCGGCAGTGGCGGCGGCAGTGGCGGCGCGGACAGCCGCCCCGTTGTTTGGTGTTGTCTTTCAATCCGCCTCCCCGCGGATCAGAGCCGCTCGGGGGGTGCTGCGGCTGACCGGCCAGGGGTGGCGGGGCGTGGCGGGGCAGGTCAAGGAAGGTGTCAGGGGGGCGGAGCCGAGCCGTGCAGGTGAGCCGCAACAGGTAGCAAGCGATGCACGCCCATCAAAAATTGATAAGCGCTGAGGGCCGTGGGAAATGGGTGCGAATTGCAGTGTGCACAGTGAAAAATTTCGGCGAATTTTGAACCAATCCCCGAAGACTTAGGGGAGGATTTCGATTAAATGTCACGAATTGTGGATGAATTTCATTCACTTACCAGCCGAACTGTTTATTTTATGTTTTTCAATTACATTCCAGGAGTTGAAGCGCCGAAACGCGCAGTGCAGCTAATGTTCTGAAAATATTTCAGCCTTACGGTATTTTAGCCTGTAGACACAAGGAAGCTAGCTGCCGCCTGGCTGCCTATGGTATGTCCTGCCAGTGCCAGCCGCACTTTGACACTGTGTGCACTTCAACGCATCACAGCAAAACACACTCGCTGTCAAGAATGCCGGCGTGTGAAAAAGACGGAGACGGCGGCGGCAGGCGGGGGCGGGTGAGTGAGAGGGAAGGAGATGTTACTGACACGCGCCGCCCCCCCTCTCTCCTCTCTCTCTCTCTCTCTCTCTCTCTCTCTCTCTCTCTCTCTCCTACTCGCACGTGCCTCCTCTTCATGTGTGAGGCACCCTCCTCTCCCTCAGCAGCCAGGCGCCAACCCCTCCGCAACAACCCCCTCCCCCTCCCTCTTCCTCTCTCTCCTCCCCCGAACACAACACTCCTCCCTCACGGCACAGCTCATGCACGCGTCGCGATACTCCAGTGGACGACAATGTTGCACCAATAGAACAGTCCTGTAATCGCAGTGCACAGCAGGTATCGGTGTTGGTACTCCATCTCCGCCCTGACCCAATTTCTCAAAGTTACCGGCCTTCGTTCTCTGCCCGGTGCGGTATGTGCCTTCCGCGGTGGCTCTAGCGAGCGCAGTTTGTCCCCCTCACTAATTGTTTGGCTGAGGCGGCAATGCCGGGGTTTAATTGTGACTCATCATTTATCAATCCGCCCCTTCTATCCCCCTTCTAACCCCCCCTCCCCCTCCCTCTATCCTCCTCACGGACGGGGCAATCTGCGCCATTCAAAGTCGACCTGACCGTCGCTCCCCTCCCCTCCTTCCCTCTTCTCCCCTCTTCCCCCTGTCTATTATTCCAGGCCATTGTGGTGCGTAGTTGGTTTGGCTTACGTGGGATTAAAATTCTGGCGCAGCGCTGCCGCTGCTGCACGGGCCTCAGCTGATGCCTCTCTGTTGTGAGGGATAGAGAGAGAGGGCGGGAGGAGAGAGAGAGAGAGAGAGAGAGAGAGAGAGACAGACAGACAGACAGACAGACAGACAGACAGACAGACAGACAGACAGACAGGCAGACAGATTTCCCGTCTAGTCGAAGCTCCCTGTCCTGGCCCTGGCGGCCGTACCTGAAGGGATGGGAATAGTGGGGACGCGTGGACCGGAAGAAGAACCATACCGCGAAATGGTACCAACCTTCCGAACGATAGCCCTAGTAGCAGCAGTGGTAGGAGCAGCAGCAGGAGCAGAGCATAGCAGCCCCCGTGCCCACGTCGTGTTTTCGTTTGGCACCGTTGGCATTCCTGGCTCTGCGGACCCCGCCCGTTTCGAGACTCTCTTCGGATACCGCCGCCGCCTGCTCCGGTAATCGCATTTTTACGACGCCCTCCCGGCCCGCCCGGCCCCACGTCTGTCCAGGGCTTACGCGGACGTTCGCCGCGGGGCCGCGTCCGAAAGTCAGCAGCACAGCGGCACGGTCCCGTGCGCGGGGCGGTGGCGGCGGCCGGCGGGATATCTCAAACGCAGCCCGGATCGCTCGCACTTGACTGAGCAGCGGGGGAGGACGAGGGTGCGGCGTGCGGCCTAGCCTCGCAGCAGGCCCCCGCCCCGACCCCAGCCCCGGCGGCGTGTGGCCCTGACGGCTAATACGAGGCCATAAACTGACGCATCCGTGCGTGATTTAATCCGGTTGTATTTATTAAAATTAGCCACTCGCTGCGCGCGTACAAGGCTGCTCGGCGGGGCAGCATGCGGCGCGGCGGGGGCGTCAGGATTACAGGCGGACAGAAACAGAGGTGAGAGAAAGAGATACAGAGGCAGAGAGAGCGAGAGCGTGAGAGATAGAGAGAGAATTTGAATTTGAATTTATTTCATAAAAAGGTACAAAAAGACTACAAAATCTCACGAGAGTACCAGGTCGCACAGGTACGAGAGAGAGAGAGAGAGAGAGAGAGAGAGAGAGAGAGAGAGAGAGAGAGAGAGAGAGAGAGAGAGAGAGAGAGAGAGAGAGAGAGAATGTTGGGATTCAAACCGGAGCTTCGCGCGAGCCTGGTTGCGATCACCGACTTTGCGACCGTCGACTGTCTTAGCAGCGTGACTTTCTTGCGCGAGTCTCTGTGCAGCCGGAGAGAACCCTCTGTCAACCTGCTTTCCCTGTCTTTCTGTCTCTGTTCCTATACTACCGCTTCCCTCCCCCCCCCCCCCCCCCCTCTCTCTCTCTCTCTCTCTCTCTCTCTCTCTTTCTCTCTCTCTCCCTCCCTCTCCCTCTCCACGGCCTCCTGGATCGTTCGAGTCAGGAGCAGGCATCGGCCACAGCTGTGGACGATTTATGGAGTGCACACCCCCGCAGCAGCACACAACCCCTCAGCGCAACCGCCGCCGCCACCGTGTGCTCACCTCCGCCCGTATGAGAATTTCAGCCGAACGCTAACGCGGGCGCTCGAGCACGGGTTCTCGAGTAGGAACCGGAAGACGCGACGCGGCTGCGGTGCCCGCGCGCGCACCTTTCCACTCTAAAGTGACTGCAAACAACGTCCCCTCCCCTTATTCGCCCTCTAGTCCTGCTTTTCAGGCGTGCCGCCACGACGTGTCACGTGACCATGATGGATGGCCCGCGAGTGTTGAGTACAGTCCGGGCTGCAAATGAAGGGCCCACCGCTAATTGCGGATAGGTTTCGAAAGGGCCAAGAATGCGCGGCGCCTGCACGGGTCATTAGGACGGGCGAACATGCAAAAAGGAGAGAGGCGACGGCGCGGCGCGGTGACGGCAGCGGTGATGGATCGGAGCCGCCAAGCTGGCGTCGCTGAAATAGTTGTTCTTTTCGAATATTTCAGTCGCGGCTGATGATTCCGACTCACTTTTCGATGCCAGTGAGCCTAGGGTGGCGGTACTTCTTGGACAGGAGCAGACCTCCTCCCCATGCAGCCTGCCGGTGGAAACAACATTCACAAAATTAAAACACAATTATTTTTCGTCAGCGTTGGTAACTGTTTGAGTCGGTTGGCAGTACTGACGTCGACGTGCATCCAGCACTTGTGCTTCTGGCAGATGGCGGCGATCTCCTCGATGGGGTCGAAGGCGCCCAGTACGGTGGTGCCCGCGGTGCAGTTGACGAAGAACGGGATGTCGCCGCGGGCCTTGCGCTCCAGGATGAGCCGCTCCAGCTCGGACGGAATCATGCGGCCGCTGGGTAGCCGCGGGATCAGAGAGTCAGAACGTCATGCTGGAGTGTCCGGGTCGAGGAGGAAACGACGGAGGTAATCCGGCTGACATCGATTTTTCATCCGGGGTAATCCGGGGTAATCCGAGGTAATCCGGGGTAATCCGGGCCAATGTTTACGTTTTTTGTGTACCCCTAATTAATTTTATTAAGTGTAATCCTGGAAAAATCCGGGGTAATCCGAGGTAATCCGAGGTAATCCGGGGTAATCCGAGGTAATCCGGGGTAATCCGGGGTAATCCGAGGCAATCCGGGCCAATGTTTACGTTTTTTGTGTACCCCTAATTAATTTTATTGAGAGTAATCCGGGAGTAATCCTGGAGTAATCCGGGATAACTCAGGGTAATCCGAGGTAATCCGAGGTAATCCCCATCCGGCTGACACAGAATTCGTCCGTCGTTTCCCCCTCGCGGGTTCATTCCCAGGTGCCGCGCACCAAATTGTGTAAGTTGTTTCGCTACTCACGCTGTGTCGGAGGGGACCTCGACGCAGTGGTCGGTGCCCAGGCCGCACACCGAGGCACAGCTCTTGATGGAGTAGTGGCACTGCTCGGAGGTGTACATGACTAGCTGGCCCTTGATGGAGGATAGGCCCTTCTCCTTGTACTGGGGGAACATCTTGTGCCGGGCGGCCAGGAAGGCGTACAGGTTGGAGATTGAGCCGCCTGTGGACAGGGCAGGTGAAAGGGGAGTAGAATCGGTATTCGAACCCGGGGGAGTAGCAAGCGTTCCGAAAAAGTTCTCATACCGGGGGCGAGGATGGAGTCGCCCGCGCCGTTCTCCCAGCCGATGATCTCGCGCATGTGCTGCATCACGACGTTCTCCATGAGGATGAAGACGGGCGCGATCTCGTAGGTGAACATGTTGGTGTTGGCGGTGGCTGTCAGCCACTCGCCGGCCATGGACACCAGGTCCAGGCCGCACGACAACTGGTTGAAGAAGCGGGGGTGGCCTGGAACACACCGAGGGAAAATGTCAGGCTTGAAAAATAAGAATGTATGAGAATGTGTACGCTCGAATTTCCTCGTGTTTTAAACCGCAAGCGGCGACGCTGGGCGCCTGCGAATGCCAGGGTAGGCCAGCCCGCACGACATGCGTGTGTGCAGAAAGTCGTGATCGCCTACCCATCAGGCGCCATCTGACCTAAACAGAGATTTCCAACGAGAGTTGAAAACGGAAGCTAAGGAACAAAATCGCTTCCAGGACAGAAACTCTCGAGAGCAGGTATGAGAAACTTGAGAGGCGTAGTGGGGGAGTTACAGCCCCATATTTGTTGCAGCGCTTGTGCATCACGATTTCTTATACCTGCTCTTCATAGTTTCCGTTCTTGAAGGGTTTTTGTTCTTCGGCTTCCGCTTCAGCCTCTGTTATGTTCGCCCTTGTTTCGCGTTTGCTCTAAAATCTGATTTTTGCGCACGTCTGGAGAGCGCTGTCTTTTTTCTTTCCCAGCGGCTACGAAAATCCGAGCACGGCCACCACCAACAACAGACTGCTGCAGGCGGAGAGCGCGCGTGCGGTCAAATGCAGCAGAAAATGGAGGGAGGGTGTCTTCCGGGCTGGTGCAGCGCCGACCGACCCTGTCCCCCGGCGGCCCTAGCGGTGACGCAAAGCCGGGCTTATTTCCGCCAGGCAACCCCCCCCCCCCTCCCGCCTTTAACCCCCCACACAGCCAACTGAGCCACAGCGGGGCCAACTTCACGATTCGGAAGAGTATTTCCATGACGTCCGAGACGGGAGACGTTTTAATTTGCGTAGCTGAAGTGCGGCTGCATCGCTCCCGCGCCGGATTATGGCATCGGCGGCGCTGCTGGCCGCAACGCGCTGCGCGCTCCCACAGCCAGACTTGATCCCATAATGGACGGACAGGTTTTGTTTCCGCCCGGCGGCACCCGTACACTGCTAACGGGATAGACCTTCACACACTGCAAGTTTTACGCTTCTGAGTAGCCGGAACTGTTCTACACCGTAACATGAATCTTTCCCTCTGTAACCTACTCACCGATTAACGGAAAGATTCGCTTGAACTGAAAGTAATCCGTACTATGGTTGTAAAGAGAATTTTGCAGATTGCGGAGAAATATCTTCGTTCCGCCACTTCTTGAGTGTGGAATTTTCAACTCTTTTTATTTTACTCTCATACTGCTCCTTTAATGGCCCTTTTTTTTCGAGTCTCCTTTCGTGCTTTGAGCCCGAGCCATCATCCTCCTCTCCCAACGCGGTTACACGACCACCATCCCTCTACATGGTCCAGTGGACAACAATCATACCTCCCCCACGTCTCTCTCTCTCTCTCTCTCTCTCTCTCTCTCTCTCTCTCTCTCTCTCTCTCTCTCTCTCTCTCTCTCTCTCTCTCTCTCTCACTCACTCTCTCTCTCTCTCTCTCTCTCTCTCTCTCTCTCTCTCTCTCTCTCTCTCTCTCTCTCTCTCTCTCTCCCCCTCTCTCTCTCCGTCTGCCCCTCTCTCTCGCGTCTTTGTGCACCCTGAAAAACAACACTCTCCCTCTCTCTCTCGCCCTCTAACGGGCCTCATACGCGCTCACAATGGAAATCGCAACCTCACCCCAGGAATTACAGCACTCCTGCCCCTGAATATGTCTGAACCTTGTCCTGTCTCAGCAGCCCTAGTGGATGGCGAAAAAAATTGCAGGACCACACGCAGACACACAAACGACAATCACACACACCCACGCACACACATACGCACTGACACTGGGCAAGAAGACAAACAGACGGACAAGGACACACACACAAACAAACACGGAAACTGCCAGACGCAGACCAGACCGGTGGGCGGTGGGGCCGGGTGGCTGGTGTGAAGAGAGCGCCCGGCAGGGTAGGCAACACCGAGGTCCGCTGCGCACGCGTGTGCTCACATTGCCTACCTCCCCGGCGGCACTCACCTACGGCGAGGCCGGTGTCTGACCGCGCTCGCCCCTCTTCGATTCTTCTTTCTTTTCTTTCTTTTTTCGAGGCGGGTGTGGTGGGGGATCGAACCCGGGACCACGCCGCACTCGTCTTTTCACGCTTCTGGCCGCCTTTCATGTGTACACTTCCGGTCCCCGCTGCGGTGTCCGGACCCCGCGCGGAAATCTGTCTGGAATTGCTACTTATTAACGCTACACTGACGCCCACCCGCAGCCCTCCCTCCCGCTGCCCGCCACTCGGATGTGCCACTTGTGACGTCACGTGACCAACCCCAGCAGGCTGTTCACAAACTACGTAACGTGTGCCGGTGCCACCCTGTAAATGAAAGAGTAACGATTTTCATTTAGTAGGAAATCGTCTTTTATCAGGATCACTAAATGTGTACCAATACGCTTTATTGACACAACTAGTGACGAATGATGAACAGTCATTATAACAACATGATGATCACCACTGTTTCATTTACAGTGTGGAGAGGACTACTTGCGATATTCCGCGGACGGAAACTTTTCGTTTTCGCCGCGCAACCAGACTTTGGACGAGACAAGTGTCGCCGTCGGGTAGCAAAAAAGTTGCCGTGCTCTAGGGGAAGTTGTTGTCAAGTCTGCGAGGTTTTCGACTATTGGTGGAGTAGCCAGCAGCAGGAGAAAGGGATCGAAGAAAGACAAGAAAGAAGAACAATATGAAGGAGCAGGAGAATGAAAAGACGAATAAGAAGAAGGAAAAGAATGACAAGAAAAATAAGAAAAAGGTGAAAAATGACAAAAAGAATGACAAGACGAATAAGAAGAAGAAGAAGAAGAAGAAGAAGAATGGCAGGACACTGGTGTAAATGTGATCATGGTTTCCTGATCGTATTTTGGTGAAACAGATCGTATTTAGGAAATACTGATCGTAAATTACAGAAACGATTAGTAATTTCCTAATCGTATACAAATACGATCATGGATGTCTTAATCGTACACAGAAACGATCAGGAAATGCCTGATCGTACACAAAATCGATCACTATTTTCCTTGCCGTTCCTAAAACGATCAGGACTCCTCTGCTGCTCGTTTTACCTTCCTGAACTTATTTCTAAAATACGATCAGAAAAAACCCTATCAGTAAAGTAAACGATCAAAGCATACGATCAGACTTAAAAACGATCAGGATTTCAGACCGCCATTTCTAGTAAAGTTTTAGGAAATTGTGCTTGAAATTTGGTGTATGGCATCAACACAAGTATTTACTAAGGCCATTTTAATTTCATCAAAATCCGAGACTAATTTTCTGGCATCTCGCGAATGAGGGGTCAAAACGCCAAACCGACCTCGGAATTGGATCAAACTCGATTTAGACCCCTCAGGGTGGTACTTTGCACGTCTCCACAGTCCTCAGTCATAACAAAGATTATCAGAGTAATACTATACGATCAAGAAAGTACGATCAGTAAGCAGAAGATGATATCAGAAATAAGCACAAATAAATTCCTGATCGTTTATGAATACGATCAGAACGTTTCTGATCGTTCTTAAACACGATCAATAGATTAGTACTGATCGTAAAGTGCGCGAATTTGTATCAGTAAATGCAACGATCAGAAAAACCAAGGTCACATTTACACCAGTGGACGAATAAGAAGAAGAAGAATGTCAGGAAGAATTATAAGAAGAAGAATGGCAGGAAGAATAAGAAGAAGGATAAGAAGAATGACAAGAAGAAGAAGAAGACATGCCGTGATCCTCTTTACCGTCCCATTTCGTGAGATAATTGCGAGGAGGACTCTGGCTCGGACGCACTGCACCCTCTCAGCCTGCTGCCGTTTCCGGGCTGGTCTGACGGCTGCCGCTGAGCCGCCACCGTCCTCGAGTTGACTCGATACACTGGATAGACGAGTCCGCACTGGCAGCCCTGGCCTGGCAGACTGCACAGACGGTGTCAGGTCTGCGCCCCCTTCTCTCTCCTCCTCGGCGGCAGCCACTCCATCTTTTTTCGCGTCTCTCTCTTTTTATTTTCCCTGCGCTTTCCCTCCCTCCCTCCTTCCCTCCCTTCACCCTCTCTCCGTGCCAATCTTGGCATCCCCATCCGACCCGTGTGTAATCCTCGGGATTCCGGCACTCTCCCCTCCTGTCGTGTGCCTGTCGCGTGCCTGTCGCGTGCCGTTCGCGTGCCGTTCGCGTGCCGTTATGCCGCAGATTCTCCGGAAGGAATGCCCGGAGCTCGGAACGGGGTCAGCAGCATTCTTCTGATCGGCTCCGGGCTCCGCGGAATCAGGCGCCCGAAAGAAACCTCTCCGGCACCGCGATTCATATTCGGGGCCACTTGGGCCACTTCTGACACCACTGGCAGCCGATACATATTCGGGTCCACGCCAGTTTCGAAAAGAGAAAAGGAAGAGCTGCGTAGTCATATGGAACTCGCAGGGGGAAGAGCGAGTGAGAATGAGAATAAAATGGAAAGGGAGGGGGTAGAGCAATAGGCTATTTGCTGTGATTACATTGGGAGTCCCCCGTCGGCTGTGCTTGTTTTAAGGGCTTAGGGAGAGGGGGAAAAAAACACAAAAAACAACCCCTTCCTTGCGGTGACTTTGTGGGACTCTCTTTCTTTTCTCACCTTAGGGGAGGTGGGGTCAGGTGAGCTACGCCGTGCGTTGAGGTTCTTTTGCGAGAAGTGTAGGTACCTTAGGAACAAGGACATAAGGAGGGAATATGGAATGGAGAACGAGGGGGGGGGGGGGGGAGAGACGGACAAAAAGGAAATGCTGGGAGCTTATGTCTGTGATTTACTGTAATAGTCTCTCTGTTGATTCTCTCTTGGGCCACACGGCCCCGTACGAGGCGTACAGCGAGGGAGGGAATCACAACCTATTTACAGTTCCACCTATCAATATAATACAAATTTGAACCGTACTGCTTGTCAGTTTAATAGAGGTTTCTAACGAGAATTGGAAACGGAAATTGAAGAACAAAAACACCTCCAGACTGGAACCTCTCGAGGGCAGGTACGAGAAAATTTAATGGCGTTTCGAGTGAATTTGGGGGGTTAATTCCCATATTTGGGTCGGCCCTTGTGCATCAATATTTCCCATACATGCTCTCGAGAGTTTCCGGTCTCAAAGTGTTTTTGTTCATCAGCTTATTCCGCCCGCTTCTGACTTTTGAGCCTTATTGAAACCGTCTATTTATTTATTTTCAAATAAACTTTTTGTTTTGCGGAAGGGATGTGAAAATTCTGAATAGACTCAAGAGAGGAATTTCACAGAGTATTCGAGTCCGGACCCGCATACCGCGACACATTTCTGGGACTGCGACGTCCGTGGGAAAAGGGGGTGGAACGTGGACGTGGGTAGGGGTGGTGGGCGCGCGTGGGCGGGCCCGAGGTGGCAACTAATTCAATACCGAGAGAGACAGAAAGGGGGAAAGGGAGAGAGAGAGGGAGAAAGGGGGGGGGGGATCGGGTTGTGACGCGCGCCTGGGGAGGCGCGTGGTGGGGGTAGTCGCCTCATCCGCGACAGACAAGGGACCAATCTGCAGAGAATGGCATCTCTTATCACCACTCAGCCACCGCACGGCATTAACAAACACCCGCTATCATAACCGCTCTCCGGGAGGGGAGGGAACACACTCACACAGGCACACACACACACACACACACACACACACACACTCACGTACAGACTGCTGATGACGAGACGTACGAGGACAGGACCAGCATCTTTTGCCGGTCCTGGAATAGAATTATACCGTCCGTCGGCACTGTGGCCTGCGGGCCCCGGACTCAGGACTCCTGTGGGCGTGTCGGGCCGGAGTCGGCTGAATGCACTTCGTTTGGACCTCACCGCAGCCCCCCGCCCCCGCGTGCTCCCTGCACGCTCTAGAACTCTCCGCCCTGACCGACCGCCAATCTTGGTTCTTAATTCGCAATTAAGTTATCCGGCAGTCCTAGCCCTGCTCGACTAAACGGAATCTCCCGAAGCATTTATTGTGCGAACTCTGAGACGCCTGCCGAAATTTAAAGTCGACTTGCCCCGCGGCGAGGCCCGCATCCCGTCCCCATCGGAGCGTGCGCGCAGCTGGGCGCGCTCCCATTGGCCAGGCGCACCACGTGACCCTCTCCGGGGAACACCGGAACACCATCAGGCCACTTCACTAACTACGCGACTACGCAACCCCACTCTCAAAAATGAATGCTTGATTCAAAGCGATTTTGATGCGAATGCTCGTGGGATATTCTTGATTTAAGAATCATCATGATGATTCATGGCCGGGGGCGGCACGGCCGGGGGCGTTATTAGCAGAGGCGCGAATCTGCTCGCTTAATAAAGCAGGCGACAAAACCGGGAGAGGAAGAGGAAGTGGCGCGCGTCGCAAAACAGGCGCGTTTAATGAATTCACCTGCCAATAGTCATACCGGGCCGCCCCGATCGATGATACACGAACCGTCTGTAAGCTTGACACTAGCATATGATGCTTGAGGCACGTATTTTATTCTTAGGGCAACCATATGACATCCTTCGATCAACCATCATGAAGCATAACATGCGTGTGGGACTTTTGGTGTTTCAAGCATAAAATATGCTTAACTGAGAGTATATAATGCTTAAATCGTGCATTCATTTTTGAGAGTGCCGTGGGTGCAGCACTCTAGCCGTGACACGTGGCACTCACCGGTCTTGACCTGGTATTTGAGCGTGTCGTGGCAGTCCTGGACCAGCTGCTGTAGGTTGACGCCCTTCTCCGGGATGTCCAGGCTCAGCAGCTTGGCCATCTCTTCCGGGTGGTGGAACTCGAGGATCTTGCAGTTGCGGTCGTTGGTGTCCTTGACGTGGTCCATGAGGATGTCGACGACCTTCTGCAGGAACTCCTTGGTGACGGGCATACCATTCTGGTTGTGCGGCAGCAGATCTGCGAATAGTGACGACACGGTGTGTTATTTGCAGATCTGCGAAAGTGACCACACAGTGTGTTATTTGCAGAATTCCGGTCCGCTAGGGAGGATCCCGGATTCTGCACGCGTGGCACGGCTGCTGCAAACTTCTCCTCAGAGTTGCCAACGTCGCGGCGCGCTCTTTTTCTCTCGTTCATCACAGCCCGACCGTGTCATGGCGGAGAATATTGAATTCCAGTCGTGGCCCCACTGCTGCCGCCGCCGCATGGAAGGGAGCCTCAAAGTTTTTGAACGAAAAGGGGCGAGCGCTCGGCACGGCGCAAGGGGGTGGTCCAGGAATGACGCAATACCGTCTCCGTTGCTGAGAAGCCAGCAAAAGGTCGATACCCCGTGCTCGAGCGCCCGACGGAACAAGGGGCTCTGCTAACTCAAGTGTCTGACAGTCAGATGTTCCCCAGCGTCTTACATCAGTGTCAGACGCTAGGAAACGTCCGATAACGAAGTCGTCAGACTCTTTGTAATTTTCTACTTTCGTGGTGTTTCATAATGTCTGACTCTGGTGTCAGACGTCTTCTAGTGACTGACTCTGGTGTCAGGCGTTTCCTAGCGTCTGACACTAGTGTAAGACACTACCTCCCTTTCGTCTCTGGCAAAGTGTCAGACGCTAGGAAACGTGTCACTGTCAGACAGCTCGAGTCAGCAGCACCCAGAACAATGCTATCTTCGGTCAAAGTTAGACTGACCTTCAAAACTCTAGTCTTGAACCTATTATACAAGTCGGGCCTCCCGCGCTCAGGCAATTTAGAGAGGGTGCTCGACTTGCTGGGGATGTAGCCCAGACGGATCAGGGAAACCAAGGGATGTGGGGGCTGACTAGAGAAATAAGGCCGAGTTACCTTTGAGTAGCTCGTACCGCAGGGCCGTCCTCCCTCTGGGCGCACACGTACTCCTAGCTGTGACTGACTTTGACTGACTGACTTTGATCCTAGCTGCTTTGGATCAATCTTCTTGCAAGACTACTTGCCTTGAGTGAAGTCTATTAACCGTGGTTAGTTCAAGGCTAAGACTAAGTTTTTCTGGGCCTAGTTCAACCTCACGGGCTGGCTGTCTGACCACGACGCTGTGTGGAGGTGGAGGACCCCCATCCCCGAGCTAGCGCCGTCGAGATGACAGCGATAGCCGGAATTTCAATTCAGCCCGCTGCTATCCGGGCGCGCCCGGGCCGCGGGAAGGGATGGAAACTCTCGAACCGTTCGCGAAATAAATTAATACGGGGCGACACGGGAACATTAACCATAATTAGCAAGGGATGACCATCGCTGATTGCGGACAAACTTTAAAACGTTTGCGGGTTTGTTTCGGACTACTGGTATTGATTTTTTTTTGTGGGGGTGGGGGATGGCGTAGCCTGGCGAAGCGGCTCATAACGGCCTCTCTTCTGCCTGCCATCGTGATAAGGAGGGCGGTGGGCGACGATGGGCGCCGGCGGGAAAATTGAAACGGATGCTGCTGCACCGCCGCCTGCCTGCCGCCGCCCGGTGGTGGTGCCGTAGTGCCATCATTCATAGAGGGCCGTGAGAGTGAGAGAGACAGAGACCGAGAGGGAGGGAGAGGGGGTGGTGGTTGCTGTTTGTATGGGCAAAGCATATGCCCGGCCCGCTCGCCTATCGGGTTATCTCGGTTTTGCACATCGGCATCCCCCCCCCCTCCTACCCCCGCCTGCCGCACCTCTTGGAGAGGGATTAGGGGTGGCGCTGAGAGCCCCCGCGGACTCCCCGATAAGCCGCATCCTCATCGCTGCGGGACGCGTTCGAAAAGTGAAAACAGAGGTCGTCTGCCTCTGTCGTACTGCGCGTCGTCTGCGAGTGAGAGTGAGACAATAAGGAAGAGAAGAGTTCTTCCCGGTGTTTTTTTTCCGATTCCAGTACGCGGTACGGGAAAAGGAAGGCCCCGCTGGGGGTTAAGTCGGCAGGGTAGCCGCATTGATGGATTCAATGAAAATATCGTGCGGCCAAGCGGCTGCACTGCAAAAATTGGTATTTTCATTTGGCGTAAATACAGTAAATAGATCACGGTTGCGAAAACAAACCAAACCAGGCTAAAAAAAATACACCTGCAAAAAAAAAAAGGAAGTTTCGGATGTACTATTGACAACTTTTGAGAAGTTTGTGATTTCTTTTTACCTGCATGCACTCTAAATGCCACAGGAACATTTTTGTCCAAATTTTCGAAATATTTTGTGCGCATTCCAAATCGAAGACGATTTTGTCACCGAAAAAGACGACTTTGTTTTTCAGAGTGGCCAACAAAATTGTCTTGTGTTTGGGTTGTGCACAAAGTATTACGAAAATTTGGGCAAAATGTTGGCAGCCCTGTGTGTTCCTATTCGCAGCGTGATTTATTTACCTGTCCCTTCTTTTTCGAGACTGTTGGGCAACATTTTCAGTGTTTGGTTGGTGTAGTGTGGTGTACTGTCTGCTGACGGTATCGGGCACCGGCTCTCCCCTCCCCTCTCTCCCTCTCCCTTTCTCCCTCCCACCCCAGCTTCCTCCGGGACCCTCGGCGCACCCACCGCACGCCTCCGGGAACACGGCTCCCGACAAAAGGATTCATTTCCTGTCACAAGCCACAGTCCGATAAAGTCCCCTCCCCCTCCGCATCCTGGGTTCGAATACCGTGCGATCCTCCGCCCAGAAGGACCCGGCTGGAAAATTCGAAACAGTGTCAAAAAGGAATGACCAGTTTCAAACGGTGCCGTGATAAAATCTATACCGTCCCGGCAACACGCTCCTGCACTTCAGTCAGGAGAGCAGAACATTGAGAAACAAAAATTGAGGGCTGGGGAGAGAGTTTCGAACCCGGGACACTTTTCGTTTCAAAGCGACACCCTGGCCGGTGCAGCTAATGTTCCACGGTTCTCACTGCTCCCCGAGCTTCCTCACTGTGCCTAGAGGTGGAAAATATCGTCGACGGGGGTGCGAGGTGAACGCGGAACCTGCGGTGCTCTCGGTCAGATAGGAAGCGGGATTCTGTAAAAGGCCAATTTACATGCGCGGCCACGCATCCTCGCCCACCAACCCCCGCCCTTCTCAGAGGGCAGTAAAGTACGGAATATAACCAGGAGTGTCTTTTTCGAGCACGTCATGGCCATGCGCCAGCGGCGACCGACGATAGCACAAAAGCATTGGCGAAGGCCATACTAGAGGTCTCTCTCGCCGGAGGAACTGCTACAGGAATTTTCCCGAAAGTAAAACAATTCTGTGAAATTGGCTTTGTTGGAATTTTTGCTGAATTTAATTCGAATTCTTACGAGTGTATACTGTCAATTTTGTTTTGTTGAAATTCCCATACATTGTGTGTCTAAATCAATTTACGCAGACAACGTTAGAATCTGTTGCCATCGAGGTGAGAAATATTTGGTGTGTACCCCAAAACTACTCAAACTCTACACCAAAAATTCATCAGAGGGCCCCCCGCCCCTCGATTGCAACCGATTCCGACAACAGTGTACTGTGAGAAACTTCTGTCTAATCACCGCTGCTATTTTGAATGACGCCCTGCCAAGGATTAACCCCTGCCTCGCCATGTAACACGTTAAAAGCCCCGTCGCAGAGTGAGAGAGAGAGAGAGGGAGAGAGAGAGAGAGAGAGAGAGAGAGAGAGAGAGAGAGAGAGAGAGAGAGAGAGAGAGAGAGAGAGAGAGGGGGGGGGTGCAGTAGGGGTGAATGGAAGAGTTCTCAGCCAGGGAGACTCGTTAATCTTTGGTGCTCTCAGTCCGATACAACTTTCGTCAGGATGAGCATATCCTTCCCGACTGAAACACGCGCGAAGTTCGTCCCAGTTCTTCCATCCCTGGTGTTCAGGAAACTGAATCTCCATCTCCAGTCGCACAGCCAAAAAACACCCATCTCGCCCTTCCTCGCTCCATCTCTCTCTCTCGCTTCCTTTCGCTCCATCCATCCCCCGCATCGCCCGGTCCACCTTCCCTCCCCCGCAGGGCTACCACCATCAACGTGATCCCGTCATTTATTTCCCTGCTTTGGCCAGACAGATTGAATGCAAAATTGATGGGTTGCGTTGGAAGCCCTGTGTGTGTGTGTGTGTGTGTGTGTGTGTGTGTGTGTGCTGTCAGGTTAAGGGAGTGCCTGGATTTAGGCATTGAGGTTATAGACACGTGATCGTAAAGAGAGGGAAGGCAAGTCTTTGGCCCGGCAGAGAGGGTGTGACCAGACCCCGCAGACCCCGCAGGAGGAGGGATTTAGGCGCGCAGAGACAAGGAGAGGACGTGGCTCTAGTCCCCGTCGTGCCTTACTTTTTGTACACTCGGTTATGGACGCAGAAGCGCACTCCGAAATTCACTCCAATTTCCCTCGCCCGTCGGCTCCTTTCCGACACCGGAAGACAGTGGCTAATTGTCATCGACCAATGTCGGTAGTGATAAGGGGCTTGTAGATGCTGTTTTGAACACTTCAGTGTTAAAATAACAACGACGACGGAAAACCCCGTTATTCAGCATATTTGGATGACCCGGGTTGACGGAGATTTGCCACGGAGCATTTGTAACCTTGGAACCGTACGCCGTGTTGGACGCAGAAATGAATTTGACAATTAGCAGACGAGAGGGAACGGAACATCTGACAGGTTCCGTACTTTTTGCCTCCCGTTCTGTGGCATGCTGGGATCACCAAACCAGCCACGTACCCCCAGAATCCAGTTCTAATGGCATTCTGTCCAGCAAAAAGATGTCTGTAGTGATCTGATCCGTTTTTATGCTTCACTGAAATGTTTTGTCACGTCTGTACCAACTTTGTGCGTGGCACCTAACTGGAGGCCATGGATATATTTTTTTTTTACAGTGCTGTCATCACATTTAAGATTTGGTCTTGCGTTTAGCCTGGCGTTTAGCTTTCGGGCCGGGACTTCAAAAATGGGGTCGCATGACGTTCAGATAGCAAATGAGGAAGTTAGTGGTGGGCCTCATCGTGGCCGCCCCCATAGAGTTTTCCAACAAGGCTCAGAATCGGAAGCTGAAGAACAAAAACCCTTCCAGACCGGAAATTCTGGAGAGGAGGTATGAGAAATATCGAGGGACAAGGGCCTCGCCAAATATGGAACCTAACCTCCAAATTCACTCAAACCGCCATTCAAGTTTCTCATACCTGCCCTTGAGAGGTTCCGGTCTGGAAGAGTTTTTATTCTTCAACTTCCGCCTCCAACGTATCATTGGAAACATCTATTCACATCTTCCTCTACCACATTTTCAATGAGAAAAGGTCATGTGACCCCATTTCTGAAACCCTGGGGCCAAGCTGAATATACTAGCTCAGGCGTCCCAAATGTAATCAAAACAATCAAGTCTAAAATAACCCAAAGTTGGGCGAAAGACCATGACTCTTTCCTTTCGTGGACCTTGCCCCCCTTTGCCCTTCTGTCTGATTAAGGTCACGAAAGCACTATATACTTCAGCAGATTCACGGCGTGACCCTGACGACCTTCGCTTTCGCCCGCTTTCACCCGCTTTCGCCCGCTTTCGCCCGCTTTCGCCCAAGTGATACCAACTCGCCAACACCGATGGGAAGGAGGGAAGAATTTCATTCCAGGCCTCACGATCGGGTGTCTGGCCTTGGCGCCTGTGTGACCTTGGAGGGTGCTGTGCAAACCTCCCCAACCCGCGCGCGCCACAAACAGATTACCCAGTCATCTCGTGATCGAGCCGCGACTAAGATTTTAATTAAAACAATAAAAGTAATAAAACCGCCATTTAAGCTTCCGATCTGATTCACAGCTGCGCGCTGTCAAATTCCTGTTTTGCGTCTTTTATCAATGATATGAAAAGGGAGCGCAGACAGACAGAGGGACAGAGACGGCAGTTCCATCCATATTACGTAGTTTGTGAGCGGCTCCCCACGACCAGTGGACCGTGGGTTCGACCCTCCTCGCCTCGGCCGGAATGGCGGGAACCATCACGGGAATTCAAATTCCAGCAGCGGAGCCCTGGAATGTGGGCTAACGTGGAACGAATGAGAGCGTGTGCGCTCTGCAGGGGGGAGAGAGAGAGAGAGAGAGAGAGAGAGAGAGAGAGAGAGAGAGAGAGAGAGAGAGAGAGAGAGAGAGAGAGAGACGGGGTCAGGGGGTGGGGTGGGAGATGAGCGCGCGTCAGTTGTTTGCTGCTCGGCCGAGCGTGTAACGACAGAGAATGGCGGTGTCGGTGTTCCTTGGGGTGCTTTTCCCGATGCGATGCGAGTGTGCCGGCGTCGCCTGCAGCGACAGACAGACAGACAGACGGACAGACAGACAGACGGACAGGCGAAAGGAGAGTGTTCTGCAATCACCTTTCACTTTGACGGCGTAGCAGCAGTCCCCGTTTTATGATTAAAAGCTCTCGCGCCAAGATTTATGTTGTTGTTTGTTTTTGTGTTATGAGTCTGTGTGCGTGAGTCCCATATGTTTTAAGCATCTCAGTTTTCAGCACGACCAAACTTTTGTATGTTTAAAATGAGGGAAAATGTGAAGTGCGGTATTTACGAGTACCCTCGTTGCCGCTGGCGCACAGGTGATCTGCCTTGCGACTTCTCTCTCTAGGCTGCTCTGCTGGAGCAGCTAAATTATGAAAGTATCAGTGTTTTATACTCGTCGTTATTGTATATTCATCGGCAGGGGGTAGCAGCAGCGTGCAGCGCGCCGGCTGTGCGATTAATAGCGACGAGAAAACACTCGACGCGTTCGGGGCGAGAGCCGCGAGAGAGCGCCCCGCTGGGAATAGACAGGGTAATGGGGGACGTATTTGGCAGCCCACACCTGTGGCTTGGGGAGGGGAGGGGAGGGGAGGGAGGGAGAGGAGGGGAGCGGAGGGAGAGGACAGGAGGGGCGAGCGACGGACCTCCATGTGCGGCCCTTGATTAAAAGGAACAATAGTTTTGCTTGCAGAGGGGAGGCCAGAGAGAGAGAGAGAGAGAGAGAGAGAGAGAGAGAGAGAGAGAGAGAGAGAGAGAGAGAGAGAGAGAGAGAGAGAGAGAGAGAGAGAGAGAGAGAGAGAGAGAGAGAGTGAGAGAGAGAGAGAGAGAGAGAGAGAGAGAGAGAGAGAGAGAGAGAGAGAGAGAGAGAGATCGGACGCAGGGTTAGGGTAGAGGGAGCGGTGGAGTCTGCCGGGGCGTAAGCTTGACAGAAAACACGGCTGTGTGTAAGAGACTACCGCTTATACCCTCTCGCGAAATTTTCCACGCGCGCATTCCAAGCACGTTGCTCGTAATGCAAAAAATTTTACAGCGTTTTAGCTTTTGAATTTATTTCTTTGCAAGCCTTTTAACAAATTAATTCAGAAGCTACAATGCTGACGGCTTGCAAACAAATTAGTTCAGAATATCAAGCAAGATTCTATGCAAATAATTTTTAAAAAAATGTTCTTAAACTACAATCCTGTGAAGGTCTGCGCATTCCGCACATCACGCCTCGCAAGGATTTAACAGTCCATGTCTCTCAATTTTTCATGAGAAGGCTGAGCATGGCGAGAGGGAAAAGATTTCGATTTCAGAAGAGAGGAAAAAGAGTGAGCTGTATACCATACCCCGAGAGGCACGGCCAACGTTGGTTCTTTTGTTTCCAGATCTGACCGGACATAATCCTTACGGAAGTCAGCCGATCTCCGCTCCCAATCAGGGAAACAATGAGGGTGCTCTCTCTCTCTCTCTCTCTCTCTCTCTCTCTCTCTCTCTCTCTCTCTCTCTCTCTCTCTCTCTCTCTCTCTCTCTCTCTCTCTCTCTCTCTCAGGGATCCTAATTGGTCCGTTTACTAGGAGCTCTGAAACGATTCCTGTGTCGTTGTGCGCTTGATCCCCTCCTCCCGCCCGGAGCGGCAGCACGGCGTGTGGGAGTCGGCACAGCAGGGCCAGCGGGATCCCCCCCCCCCCCCTGTTCTGTTCCTGCAGGAGTTTCGGGAATGATTGACACAAACCCTCCGCTTTCCTCGTCAAATTCACAGACCGAGGAGGGGCTCGCTGTGTGAATTTTCGTCTCAGCAATTAATTAAAAATTCAAAGCAAGATATTTTTTTTGCAGTTGACCAATGCTTGCCTTTTGAGAAGAAATCACTGCGAAAGATGGGGCTTCTCACATATTAGACCCTTATTTTTTATATTTTTTTTTGTGGGGGGGGGGGAGGGGGTCTAAGTGGCAGTTGGATGCGAAGGGTTAAAAATATGGGCCGAAGCAGAATGACGTAGTTGTGAACAGGGTCCCCGAACAGCGGTGACATCGTGCACTGCACACTCGGTGTCGATGTCGGTAGCGGTGTGTGAGAGTGGCAAGGAGGGCGAGAGCGCGCGGCGGAGGGAGAGAGACAACAGCAGTTGTTTATGGGAAGTCATTGATTAACGCCCATCCAGGGCGGGGATCAGGGCTGCCGGCCCTGTGGGCTCTGCGGGCGTCTCACGTCCCCGGGGAGGGCTTTGAGGGCGGCAGGGCGGCCGACGGGAGCTGACGGCGGCCTCCCCTCCCCCGCGCCATACCGCCACACCCCCGCCAACCCGCGCTCCAGCAGCCCCTATTTACTCCATCAAAATCCGCTTAATCCTGTCCTCGGGGACCATCGGCAGCCTGCTTCAGCCCGGCTTCCGCGGGGACCCGGGACCCGGGGAACGGCGGGGACCTGCACTCCGGCGGCCTGCGCTACTTTATGCTGCTGCCTCCGGCCTCCGCGCTAACCAGGTCGACTTCCCAGCCGGGTTGTCATCGGCTGCACCACCTTGCACGTTGCTTTCCCTCATCTCCTGCCACCTTCATTCATTCATTCATTCATTCATTCATTCATTCAAATTTTAAAAGGAATCTACATCATCCAGACGTTTTTGTAAATGCTTCCGTTTCGTGCTAGTTTGGGTCTTTTAGGTCATTCTAAGGTTTATGGAACCGTAACTAGGGCCACGATTTTCACTTTTAAACCAAGTTCTACACACCCGCTAGGCACCAAAGTGAATTTATGGTGACTTTTTTGACCTCGACTCTCCCACGCACCGTCACTTCACTTCTCTTTCTCGCCGGGCCGACTTCTTATTCTTCGCTTCTCGGTGGCCACTTTATTGCGAACTTGTTCGGCCCCTGAGCTCCGACACTGCACCAGAGCTCCTCTTCCCGGCCCACCCCCAGCAGAAGGCGCGTTCTGACCAGCTGTTGCCACCCCTGGCCGCCCCCGGCCGCCCCCGGCCGCCCCCGGCCGCCCCCGGCCGCCCCCGGCCGCCCCCGGCCGCCCCCGGCCGCCCCCGACCGCCCCTGGCCACCCCTGGCCGCCCCCGGTCGCCCCCGACCCAATACGAGCCGTTGCTGGCAGGCGCGGAGCAGGGCTTGTCGTGTCCGAGGAGGCCGACTGCGTGGCCCAGATTGTCTACCCCAACGGGTTCTTCTATAAATTACGTCGCGTCATCTCGGTGGCTGCTCAGCGTGGCCACGCCCATCTTTCAAATATTCCGCATTTTTTTTTATCAGAGAAGGTCATGTGATCCCATTTTTGGAGTCCTGGTGCCAAGTCAAGTCCAACGCAGGTCTCAAATATCAAATGTGATGACAAAAGTTTTCAAAACAGCCGCTTCTAGTCCATTAGAGCCCAGATGGGCAATGGTCGTGACTCTTTCATCTTCAGTGTTACGAACCGCCCTGACGCGGGGGGTGGGTTACTTCTGTGTACCCCTGCACATGTCCCGCTGTAGTACTTCTGTGTACCCCTGCACATGTCCCCCTGTAGTACTTCTGTGTACCCCTGCACATGTCCCCCTGTAGTACTTCTGTGTAACCCTGCACATGTCCCCCTGTAGTACTTCTGTGTACCCCTGCACATGTCCCCCTGTAGTACTTCTGTGTACCCCTGCACATGTCCCTCTGTAGTACTTCTGTGTACCCCTGCACATGTCCCCCTGTAGTACTTCTGTGTACCCCTGCACATGTCCCCCTGTAGTACTTCTGTGTACCCCTGCACATGTCCCCCTGTAGTACTTCTGTGTACCCCTGCACAAGTCCCCCTGTAGTACTTCTGTGTACCCCTGCACATGTCCCCCTGTAGTACTTCTGTGTACCCCTGCACATGTCCCCCTGTAGTACTTCTGTGTACCCCTGCACATGTCCCCCTGTAGTACTTCTGTGTACCCCTGCACATATGTCCCCCTGTAGTACTTCTGTGTACCCCTGCACATATGTCCCCCTGTAGTACTTCTGTGTACCCCTGCACATGTCCCCCTGTAGTACTTCTGTAATTCCTTGCAGTATATTAGTGTGTGTAATATTGGCCTGTAATACCATAATACACGCTTTGTACAGACTGTTTTACCGCTGTAATACATCCGTATTATCTGTAGTAGCAGACATTTTACCCTGTAATTTCAACTACAACTGTACACCGGTTCACCATAACAATAACTGAACCATCCCTCGCCCTGACAACACTTATGCGGGCTTCTCCTCTGTTCGCTGCTAACCGGATCTGGTCCGAACCACCCGGGACATCTGTGGTTGGCCCAAGTTTGTAGCTGCAGTGGCAGCGGAAGTCAAAGTTTGCAGCCTCACCCCGGTAGATACAGATTGCGCGCTCTACTCCCACCCCTTTCCCCTGTTAACCAACCCCCTGCCCATCTGTCCTTCCGTATGCCTGTCCCACATCCGATCTGCTCCGTCAGTTCTCCGCGTTTGGAGTTTGGAACGGGAAGTCCGCCGGCGTCCGCCTGGCAGGTAGGCAGCACGCCCACACCAATGCGCGACGGGCCCGGAGGTGGCCTTCCCTGCCAGGCGCTCCCCCCTGCCCACCTCTCGCTCTCTCTCTCTCTCTCTCTCTCTCTCTCTCTCTCTCTCTCTCTCTCTCTCTCTCTCTCTCTCTCTCTTACACTGCCTGTCTCTTACTCTCTCTCTCTCTCTCTCTCTCTCTCTCTCTCTCTCTCTCTCTCTCTCTCTCTTTACAGAGAAAGTATAGTGAGATGTACTTTATGCAGTTCGAAGACAATAAACTCAAACTCAAACTCTCTCTCTGTCTCTCTCTCTCTCCTCTCTCTGGCTGTCTCTCTTTCTCTCTCACACATACGCTCTCTCTCCCTCTCTCTTTCGTTGGTTTGCATGCTGCTGATGCGGCGCCCACAAGGAAGAGCGCCCAGCCCCCATGTCGGTTCATCTCTCGACTTTGGCCTTTTGTTGTTGTTTGACAACAAAGGGTAGGGAGGGGGTGAGCACAGCAGTCCACCGGCACTGATGCAGGCTGACACACAACGCATGAGCATTCGACGGATTACAACAGTCCGGCAACAGACAGCATGCACTGACTGACATTTCATCAGTTAAAAAAAATCTGGGTCTTCTTTTTTGTGCAGATCTGTGTGGAATTCTCTGATGTTGTTTAGCCTATTAATAGCGGCTTTCAATAAGACTTGGGAACGGAAGTTGAAGAATAAAATTATTTCAGGCCGGAAACTCGAGGGCAAGTACGAGAAACTTAGATGATGTTTAGTGAATTTGGAGGTTACTTTTAGTTCCTACATTTGGCGCGGGCCTTTTTCATCGAAATATTTCATACCTTCTCTCGAGTTTCCGGTCTGGAAGTGCTTTTGTTCAGCTTTCGCTCCAGATCCTCGTTGGAAAACCTATATGCTTTTTTCATATCCACTAGTCACTTTTTCTCCAAGTTTGGGATTTCCAACATTTTCGATCGGCCGCTTTTAATACGAGACGACGACGTCCTGAAACCTATGGAGGAACTTGTGACAGCAGAACACACGAATGCGTGGTTTTGATTTGGGGCTTGGATGGGGGAGGCTGGGGGTGGCAGACGTGTCTGACATCCACAGCTGTCGCACGTCACATGACGAGTGATGTTATTATTTTCTCGCCTCTGCGCTACCCCAATACCAATATGCATCTGAGCGCCCGACTGGAAAATCGCGGAGGGGAACGGAGGGAACTCGGTTGATTGAAATCCAGCGTTGTGCCCCAGATTACAGCCGTAAATCGTCAGAATTCGTTTTTGAACACTCCTTACTCGTCCTTATTTTATCCCTATTTTTAAAACGTATTCTGAATTTGAATCCTACCTTCAAAGTGCAGGTTGGCAGACTCCTTAGACAACTGATGCGGGCTCGCCATGATGCTGGGTGTTTGGAACAAACTGGAAAAGAGGAAGGGAAGTACCTTGAGGATACGCACGCGACAGTATTGAGGCGACAAAACATGAAACTCATTCGCAGATCTATGATATACACTGCTGAAAACAACTGCTGTATGTAGGTATTCTCAATCGTGATCTTTTTCATTTACACACTGCTTGTTCGTACTTTAAGACGGACGATTACTTTTTTTTGCATACTTTTATTTTATTAATACATTGGCGGTCAGTGCGTCCACCATCTTCTATGAAGCTTCCTGTGCGGCCTCGGCTACAGCAGGCGGTGATTCTACTTGCATCTTGCATTACCATGCGTGCCATGGGGACGTAAAACTAAACACGATTTTGCCCAGGGCGCGTGGCTGTCCGGGTTGACCGTGAGGTGAGATGGCAACACTGTAGCACAGCACAACATGTAATAAACAATCAAGTTAACTGGCGTTGGCTCCCCTGCCAAAAACGAGTTACAAAGAACAAGGGAGGCGTTCGTCTGCCATGATCACCAAAAGAAGTAAAAGCCGTCGGGCACGTGTGCGCCAAGTGTAACATGGACCGAGTTGCCGATGTGTAACCAACAGTGTAGCCAAAATTGAAGGTAGATTAAAAAAAATCATCCGCGATGGGTGAAAAACAACTGCCAGCGTAAACTGTCTAAGCGTAACTGGAGAGACAGTGTCGCAATATCGAATAGTAAAAATACGAAAAAAAGGATCAAGTGATCGTACTTCTTTTGATGCATTCACAGAACACGAATACCAACCTCAACATTTTACTGCCGCTTGTCCATAATGAATTAATGTTGACGTTGAATTCCCTGGCCTTGGTGACAGCCTCCTCCTTGGCCCGTTTCAAGGCGTCCATATCTAAACAAGCACGAGACAGTTTTAGGATCTATTCTAACGTCGAGTTTCGCTGTTCCAAGCGGCATGCGCTGATATCTCTACGACTTTACTGAGGCCTGATGTGCGTTCAACATTTCAACATTTTTTTAAAAATATCAAAATATTTCAGGAGCAGTGTTCTGTAAGTGCGTGCATGCGCAAAAACTACGAAGCAGGAGGCAAGCGTTGACGAGTCAGCCACGTGCACACCGTCGATGGTCTGTTCAGTTGAGGGAAGAGCCCAATCTCTGAAAACGGAAGTAGGAACCTCAACATGCTCCAATAAGTGTTATCAAAACTGTTTGCTGCCCATTTGTTATAGTTTTTTGCTTCTCGAAACGCAAACTCGAACTTGAACCGTTTCTGCGCTATATTTCAAATAAAGACAAGTGCAGAGAATCTATTTTGGATGTTTCTCATGCTTGGTTCTAGTGCTACTTTCATGGAGACATAAACGCATTGGGAGCCCGCTGGACTCCTCTCTAGAACAGCGCTCTACCCCCCCACTCCCCCTTTCCCTCTCTCACGTGCAGATCGATACAGTAGAGCAAAAGGGTGGGGGTGCAAAGGTATCTAAGGCCCTGACCAACCAAAGATGCAAAGACTGAGCCAGCGCGGGACTCTGAAATCATCCATTTCGAGGATGAAAAGTGAACCTTGAGAAAAATGAAGGGCCTAGAGTGCACAAATTTGGTTAGGTAAACACAAGGCTCGCGGCCTGTCACCCTCGAGTTCCCCTCACGACTCTGACAGTGGATCCGACGCGAAAAGTCTCAAGTCGTTGTTTTGTGACGATCGTAAGTGTCCCTAGCGCCAAAAAACTACCCAGTGCGTATTTCTGTCCTGCTCTGTGAATCTCGGAAGCATCGCGGCCACGAATTCCGCTCGGAAACGCATCCTGACACGCCCCCCGCAGCTCGCAACTGGACGTATTGACTGTTTTCTGACAAGAATACCTAAATCAGTCCCCTGAATCGACGAGGTAGACTGTCTACGAAAGGCTGTTGTGCTCGAAGGGGGTGTTGGGAGTCTCGCCCCCAGGACCCTGTCGGCCGCCGTAGACGACGGGGTCCCCCACGTCTTCCTAGGGCACCCGACAACCGTCCCCGCGGGTGCAGCTCCCGACGAGCCGACATCCCCTCGTGGCGTTCGAGTACGTCATGTGGGCGGGGGACCATGAGAGTAACGCTGCTGGCACTCACTGTGGTGGAGATGGTGCTGGGGCGGGACGCACTGCACGGCGCGGCGCGGGACACAGCTGGGGCGCGACTGTGCTGCGAGCAGCCAGGACCTAACCGCCTGGCCTAGCTCAACCCCCACCTCGGGGGGTGCGGCCCACCCCAGCCCCCCCGATGTCCGCCCACGGCCGCCCGCCCCCTCGACCTCACCTACACATTTGTGGGCTGGGGGGCTGCTGGGGCGGGGGTTGGGAGAGCGGGGGGGGGGGGGGTGCAAAACCAGTCAGGGTGACCCCGGAAAACATCCGGAGCGTGAAAGCGCCACCCACATCCGCCCACCCCCGGGTCATCCCCCACAAGGTCGGAGGGGAAGGGGGAGGGGCAGGGATGGAGCTGAGGCCGTGTCAGAGGGGAGTAGAGGCGGGGGCGGACGCGTTGGTGTTGGCTAACTGGGCCTCTCAGCATCCAACTGCTTCTCGCCAAAACTACCCCCCTCCCCCAATCTTCAACTGCCACTCCCTTTCTTTTTCTCTCCTCGTCCGTTTGTTTACCTCAATCTCCCACGACCTGGAAACGGTTCACCATTCCTACGACCCTCCTGTTCTCTCGCAGTCCGTACCTCAGCGGGGGTGAAGCGGGGTAGCGGGGTGGTGAACCCCATCGCGGTGGTGTACCCCAGTGGAGAGGTGTACCCCACAGGGATGGTGTACCTCAGCTGGGTGGTGTACGAGTACACCATTGGGGTAGTGTACCCCATTGGGGAAGTGTACCCCATTGGGGTAGTGTACCCCATTGGGGTAGTGTACCCCATTAGGGTAGTGTAAGTATACCCCGTTGGGGCGGTGTACCCCATTGGGGTGGTGTACCCCAGCGGTCTGGTGTAAGTGTAACCCCGTCCAGAGCGAGGCCTGGAGATCGAGGTCAAACTGTTTCTTAACTGTGCCCCCCTCCCTCCTCCGCCACCCCCTCTACCAATAACATAAATCTCGCCCCGCCTAAAAAGACCGCCCCCGCCCGGTGCGTATGTCTGCCTGCCTTAGACGGCGACGGCGGCGCGCCAAAACTGGGTCGCGGCGGAGTGCGTTGTGACGTCACGGGCTCCTATTGGGCAGGACCAGCGGCCGTGACGTCATGGTCCGCGCTCGGCATTGGTCCGCGGTCCGCGTGCCTGTGACGTCATCGAGTATGCCAGTCCGCCCACGAACAACGGCGACTACAGGCGCCGTGCACAAGCTACGTACCGCGTCCCTTCACTCTCCGAAGATTCAAATCATCAAATCAACTGAACAAGGAGAAATGACAGGAAAATCAACGTGAAATTCCGGCAGTGGCCGTCTCGATATTCTGGATTCTGGATAAGTTTCGGGAGCAGGGCCGGTGACGGGGTTCGACCGGAATACTCCTGCAGACGTCTCTTCGGCCACGGAGACGACGCTACGTAATTCATGGACACGCTTCGGAAGCAGCCGGCGTCAAGCATCTCGGAAGCAGCCGCGGATCTGCGGTCGCGGTCGCGTGTCTGCGCGCCGCCGCGTCTAGAGTCACTTCTTGAGCCGCCTCTGGGGCCACTTCTAGAGTCGCCTTTGGAGTCGCTTCTAGAGTCTATTCTAGAGTCGCCTTTGGGGTCACTTCTAGAGGCGCCTTTGGGGTCGCTTCTAGAGTCTCCTCTAGAGCCACATCTAGAGCCGCCATTGGGGCCGCTTCTAGAGTCTCCTCTAGAGCCGCCTCTGAGGCCTCCTCTTGAGATATCCACGTGGTCCCCGGCCGGTCCCGCCTAGTCTGTCCACCGCTCTGACCGCGACCGGCCGCGGCTGGGTTATGATGATAGTCCTTCAGTGCCGAACTGGCATCAGCGCCGACTGGTCGTGTCGTGCTGTCCCCCCCCCCCCCTCTCTCTCTCTCTCCCTCCCCCCGTCCTTCCCCCGCCTGCCCCCCTCCCATGCCCCTCCTCTGATTCATACTCTTCCTCCACAACATCAATTCGGCCGCACCACAGAGCCCTGCAACTGCACGCTAAGGTAAACAATATCGCCGCAGACGAATCACTCTGCTCCACAAAAAAAATATATAAAAAAATATGGGTGTCGGTCGGCCAGAGGTATTCGCGCGGATTCACGGAGTCAAACGTGACTGTGGTTGGGACGGCGCACTATCGCGCGCTTCGAGAACGTCTAGCCCGGCTAGCCCACCGCACGTGATGTGTGGCATGAAAAATTCAGAGGTGTGTAGAGATCAGTCCAAATGAGTTGAAAAACAGGTGAAATGTCAGTATTTAAAAGAGAGTTGGGTTAGGTATGCTATTCCGTTTGGCCTGACGTCACAGTGCAACATCGTATTTTTTAGTTCCGGAAATGAACACCACTGTAAATAGAGCGCGCCATGCGCTGTGCTAGTCGGGAGGGAATCATCATTGTACAGTACTGACTGACCCCCAGGCCAAACGCAAGATTTTTTTAAGAAACATCCTCTCAATAGAGAAAAAGTGATTAAATCGACCAAGAATAATAATCATACTCGGATGTACAGTGGAAGCAACAGAAAAGAAATCAGTCGTTGTGACCAAAATTTACAGCCAATCAAATTCTTGTCGTGGTATCGCGGGTTTCCTCTTATTTTTCGAACAGTGAAGAGTTTCATTCATATTAAAATAAAAAAATTAATGTCAATAATTTTGCTTTGTTAAGTAATCTGAAATGTGAATGTGATTGTGATTTTTGCCAGCGTCCACCATGTCCGTGCTGCTGGTGCTGGCGCTGGCGCTGGCGCTGCTGGCCGTGACGGCCGCGGTCCACAACCGACACCGCAACGCGCTGATCGCGCGGATCCCCGGTCCGCTGTTCGTGCCCGTGCTGGGCAGCATGCTGGAGCTGCTGGTGAAAGTGGTCTGGCTGGGCAGAGGTGAGGGGAGTGGGGAGAGGAGGGCGGGGGGGGGGGGGGGGCGCCCTATGCCATGTCCTACACCTTGGGCCAAGGCAGAGGTGAGGGGAGTGGGGAGAGGAGGGCGGGGGGGGGGGGGGGCGCCCTATGCCATGTCCTACACCTTGGGCCAAGGCAGAGGTGAGGGGAGTGGGGAGAGGAGGGCGGGGGGAGGAGGGGGGGGGCGCCCTATGCCATGTCCTACACCTTGGGCCAAGTCCCGCATTCACATGGTATACCCGCATATTTGTAGCCCTGGATCTTATTCAGACCAGATGGTGCAGGGCGCGGAGCTGCGCCGCAGGTACGGCTCGGTGTTCGTGCTGTGGACGGGTCACCTGCCCTACGTCCTCATCAGCAACGCGCCGGACGCAGAGGTGAGAAGAGAAGCATAAATGTGAAGGAAGAAAAATAATTTTAATATTGAATCAAAATTAAAAAATAAAAAATTGACTGAAAATTTTCGGGGAATTTTACAATTTTGACTGGAAGATTTTTTTTTTGGGGGGGGGGGGAGGGACTGTCTCAATTGTGACTAAAAAGTTTTGGGACTTTGTCGTGAAAATTTCCCTGGAGACGACCAAACCAGGCAAAAACGACAATCTGCAATTTGTCAATTTATGAATAATCGATTTCTTAATTCATCTGAATCTCCAGTCAGCAGCAGCGTAGCGCCGCCAACCCGTTCTGCGACAGTGTGGCCGCGCTAGGCTGTCACCAAGTATCCGTCACGAGCAGGTCTGTTACCAGGCGCGCGTGTGTGTCTATTTGTTTTCAAGGTCGTTCTCACTCATCCGGCCACCGCGGACAAGGGCACGGGCTATCAGCTCGTAGCGCCGTGGCTGGGGGACGGGCTGCTCCTCACAGGAGGTTTGTGCATTCTTATCTCCATGAGTTCAAGTTCGAATTGTGTGGCGGGAGCGTAGCCTGGTGCATCAGGCCTGCGCCTGCGGCTCGTGAAACCAGCCGCCGTTTGCCGCCCGACAGTCAGGCAAGTGCTTGCCGCGATAATAAATTCCCACGCTTCATAGACTCCAGTGGCGCCAAGAAGGGGTCGACGGTGGTGCACGCGCACCACCGTCTAGCGAAAAGGGAGGGAGGTAAGAGGGCGAAAGGGAGGGAGGAGAGGAGAGGGAAAGAGAGAAAAAGGAAAGAAGAGAAAGAAAATATAGAAAAGAAGGGGGAGGAAGGAGAGAGAAGGGAAGGAAAGGGAAAGAAAGGCAACAAATTCAGGAATGGTAGCGGTAGGGGTGGGTAGATTAGATAGAATAGGGAGGAGGAAGTTTGGGGGAGGAAGGAAAAGGGAGGGAGAGAAGAAAGAAAGCGAAAAGGGGAGGACGGAAAGAAGATAAGAAGGAAAGGGAAGGGGGACATCTTTTCTTTTATAAAATTGATAACTAGGTTACTGTTGTGTTGTATGCCTAGTGGAAAACAAACTTACAAAGTGCGTCAATAAATAAACAGACGTTGAAGATAGAACATACCCTAATTCTCACTTTTTCAACTCGTTTTTTCGTCACTCACTGATTCACTGAACATCGCAGTAGTTACATGAAACAGTACACGATATACTACATATTCGCGCAAATCACGCACAAACGATAGAATTTCGTGCATTCTACTCTTTCAATCAGGTGTTGAGTGGAAAAAATATTTTGGTTTGCTTCGCAGAAAAAACGGGTGTGGAGAGGGGGGGGGGTGAAGAAAAAAAAGGGAGGTTCGGGGCTAAAAAGGGAGGGAGGTACGACTGCTTGCACCACCGTCTTCAGATCGTCTTGGCGCCCCTGTTCATAGAGGCCGAATGCGAATTCCCGTGCCTCTCCAGCAAAGTCGGAAAATTACCGGAAAATTCATATGCTGCGCTGCTGTAGGTATCCTTTTGGTCGTCGATGCGTCGCGGGAATATTTTGCTGATATAATGTGGCATCAGTCGATCTAGATGAGGATCTTCGGTGGAACGGACAGGAGAAAATGAAATAAAATTTTCTTGATTATATAAAATGCAATTTCCCGCTTAGGTCCCAAATGGCACGGCCGCCGGAAGGTCATCGCTCCCGCCTTCAGCGTCAAGGTCCTGGAGCAGTTCTGCTCCATGTTCAACAAGCAGGCCGCCATCCTGGAGGGGAAGCTGCGGCGCCGGGTGGACCAGGGACCCTTCGACGTGGTGCCCGAGGTGTCCCTCTGCGCCCTGGACATCATCAGCGGTGTGTAGTCGCGATATGCTAGCGCGCTGGAGAGGGGGGGGGGGTGTTTCGTGAGCACAAGAACGCGGGTTCGAGTCTAGGCCATTGTTCTTTTTTTTCCCGTTTTTTATTTTCTTGATATCCCTAACCTGCCCAAAACTGCACAAAAAGGGTCCAAGTAGAGAATCAGACCCTTGCTTTTGTGTTCGACCCGACCTGCACGCAGAAAAATTATTAGTTGTCACAACGAATTAGTTCGTAGATTTTGACCCCAGCACCATATTTAGTTGTGAGAACTAAGATTTCGTTGGGACAACTAAAAATCAGTTGAATCAGCAAAAAGTGAAAAAAATTACTTTTCGCTGACGCCACTGACTTTTTGCTGACGCAACTGACTTTTAGTTGTCCCAACGAAATCTTAGTTCTCACAACTAAATATGGTGCTTGGGTCAGAATCTACAAACTAATTCGTTGTGACAACTAATCATTTTTCTGCGTGTGTTCAGTGTCCGGTCGGGAGGCGACCTAGATCCCCTGGAATGGGGCGGCTCGGCACGACCAACCGGGGGGGGGGGGGGGCGACAGCCGGTAACTGATAAGGGAGGTCCAGTATCGGCATCTCATGCGCGTTGCCTTCCATAACACTATTCTGTCTTTTTTTCCCCCCCCCTCCCGTCCTGGACCCCATCAGAGACTGCGATGGGGGTGACCATCAATGCCCAGACCCAGCAGGACTCGGACTACGTCAAGGCGGTGAAAAAGTGCGCACGCTCCCCACAGTGATGTACATCTCTCGTCTTTCGAATCCGCCATGAATTCATTTCGGGTTGGTGCCGCAGCGCCTGCCAGTGCTTCTTCCTGCGCCAGGTGTTCCCGTGGCTGCGGTCCGAGCCGGTGTTCAGGCTGTCGTCCGTCGGGAAGATGTTCTACGGCGCCGTCGGGGTGCTGCACGGCATGACCCACCGGGTAACTAGAAGAACACTGGGTGTCGTCAGTGGTGACGCCGAGCGCCTGTGTGGGAGCTAGGGTAGGCCAGCCCGCATGACACGCGTGCGTGCAGGGACTGTTGTTTGCCTACCCAGCAGGCGCCATCTGTGCTCAGCCCGGTAAGCTGGCTCTGCTGTTCCGCAGGTCATCAGCCAGAGGAAGAAGGAAATGACTGTGGAGATGGCCGAGCTCAGCGCACAAGAGGACGATGTCGGTAAGCACACAGTGATAAGCAGGGGTATTACAGCACTGCAGCAGCGGTTAACCTAACCCAACTTCACGTAACATAACCGAACGTTACGTAACCTAACGTTTCGTACCCTAACCTAACGTTACATAACCTAACGTTACGCACCCCTACCTAACGTTACATAATCTAACTTTACGTAACGTAACGTACCTTAACCTAACGTTCCATAACCTAACGTTACGTAACCTAACGTCACATAACCTAACGTTATGTAACCAAACCTAACTTAAAGCCGGCGTGTTGTGGCGATCCCAGGGCAGAAGCAGAAAGCAGTGCTTCTGGACCACCTGCTGTCCAAGTCCCTGCGAGGCGAGAACATCACCGACCAGGACATCACGGATGAAGTCAACACCTTCCTGTTCGCGGTCAGCAGGGATACTCTGCCTTTCCTCCCCTTTTTTATTTTTTGAAATAACTTTTCGTAGGTATCGACTTTAAATTTAATTTATTTTGCTGTCCTCAGGGGCACGACACCACCATGACGTCGCTGTGCTTCACCTTGCACCTGCTTTCGGTGCACCGGGACGTCCAGGACGCCGTCGCCCACGAGGTCCGGGACGTGGTGGGCGACGCCGGGGACGTGCTACCCGAGCACCTCGGCCAGCTGCGGTACCTGGACTGCGTCATCAAGGAGTCCCTCAGGCTCTACCCCAGCGTACCGTTCATCGTCCGCAACTGCAAGCAGGACTTCACCCTCCCCAGTGAGTGGGCACTGACAGAGTCATAAGTCATCGTCGTCGGCCAATTTTGGGAGCAATGGACGAGACGAGGGGTCCACAACTCGAGACAATCAGTGTACACATTTTCAGACAATCAAACACAATCATCGATTAAAAATCTTAAAAAACTGCATAAACATGAGGCTTCAGCTGCATTTTAGGGCTAAGAGCAGCCGTAAACCGCCATTACTAGACTAAAATTTTAAATGTTCTGCAAATTAGTTGCAACAGTCGACGCAATCAACACAATCAGTGTACACTTTTCGGCAGAGTTGTGGACCCCTCGGCAATCGACGTGAAGAGGCTCTTTTAAGATTTGAAGGCTGAGTCAGACTCAACTTGCCGCCAGGATCTCAAAAAATGGGGTTGCGTGGCCTTTTCTGATTGAGAATGAGGAAGATATGGGCTTGGGGCGGCAGCCGCACGCGATAGACGATTACGAGAGACCCTACCGCTAACGTCCCCATCTTGTATCAGAAAAGGTCATGTGACCCCATGGTTTAGATCCTGACGCCGAGCCCAATCCACTCGGGTTCTTGGTTTATGACGATTTGTTGTCCCACAGGCGGTTACACCATCCCGAAAGGCACCCAGGTCGGCGTCGACATCGTCAACCTCCACAGGGACGCCGATGTCTTCCCGAATCCGCTCGAGTTCGACCCGGACCGGTTCCTCCCGGACAGGGGCCAGGGCAGGCACAGCTACGCCTACATCCCCTTCTCGGCCTCCCAGCGCAACTGCATTGGTAGCCGCCCCATCCGCTTTTAGTCACTTCTTCCGCTTTCAGCCACTTCCGCGTTCAGCCGTCTCTACTTACACTTTGGATCATAGAACGGGTCCACTTCTGGTTCTGACCATCCGGGGGATCCCCTTCCGGTTCAGGGCATTTCCGGGGGCATCCACTTCCAGTTCTGGCCATTTTCGGGGGCATTCACTTCCGGTTCTGACCATTTCCAGCGGCATCCACTTCCGGTTCTGACCATTTCCAGCGGCATCCACTTCCGGTTCTGACCATTTCCAGCGGCATCCACTTCCGGTTCTGACCATTTCCGGGGGTATCTACTTCCGATTTGAGCCGTCACCACCCCGTTTTCTGTCGGACAGGTCAGCGCTACGCCATGATGGAGATGAAGACCATCCTGGCGCGCCTGGTCCGGGCGTTCCGCATCCTGCCGCCGTCCGACGAGTACAAGCCGGTGATAAGGGCGGAGATCGTCCTGGTGTCCAAGACCGGCATCGAGGTCCAGCTGCAGGCCCGCGGCGTCTAAAGCTCCTGGCTGCCCCCGGGGGCCCGTCCAAAAACTACACCCCCGATGGCGGGTGCTCGAGGACGGCGGGATGGAAGGATCTTCAGTGTAAAGTGCACCAGGAATCCGCAGTAAAACTGTAGTTTTTGTAGAGAAAACTGTAGTTTAAATACAGAAAAAGTACCAATTATTTGTGACAAACTATAGTTTTCTTCGCTGACTTCACTTTAACTGCATTCAAACTGCAGAAAACTATAGTTTGAGGTGCTACAGTTTGAACACTATAGTTTGTTATGTAGTTATACCACAGATCCTTCCTCCCGGGAGGTTCCGATGATGAGACTGACTTTAGGCGGAGCCTGGGTCGCCGCCGACCTCAATTAGTTATGATTGTTCATCGATTAATCGAGTGCTGAAGGCCGCAAACCGGGCAGCTAAGCGGGAGGGAGCGAGACGAGGCGAGCCGGAGTGACACGGGGGTGTGAGCGAGAGGGGATGCTTGGCGAGGAAGTTACGACCACGTGCCGCCCCAGGGCCCCACCGGGGGCACGGCTGCCACGGCCCTGCCGACCAATCGGAGCGCTCGGCGCCCCGCGCCTGCGCAGTGCGCCCCGCCCACCGCGAGTCAATACCGCTACCCCTTTGGGGCCGCCACGTCAGCTGCTCGCTTCGTCTCTCTCGCACGCGCCGGGCTGGGCGGGGCGCCGAGGGAGACAGAGCGAGGCATCTGGCCGCTGGTGGCGCCCAAAGTTTGTCGCACGAAGTACACCGTAAGCGGCTGCGAGGCCTACGGCTGCGAGGCGAAAACGCTTTCGCAAATTCGTTGTTGTTGCGCCAGAACGATGCTGCGCCCGCATGTTACCATGTTTGTCTGAATAAAATGTATTTTTCCTGTCTCTGTTGCTTCGTTGTGGAAACCCATTTTCTCGCCGGGATCAGTCATTGAGGACGCGCACGGAGGGCAATTCAGAGAGACTTGGAAACAGAAGTTGAAAGTCAGAAACCTTCCGGAAACTCTCGAGGGCAAGGTGTGAGAAACTTGTCTTGTCCAGGTCTAGTGGCGTTCTGCGTCCTTCTGCAGTCATATTTCTCATGCTCTCGATAGTTTCCGGTCTGGAAGTGTTTGTTGTTCTCCAGCTTCCGCTTTTGAGCGTCATTGGCAGCCTCCATCGGGCCAGTCTGTGCACGGCGCCTGAGGTGTAGGCAACAAACCACACCTGCTTGCACGCGTGTTGTGCGGGCTGGCCTACCCTTGCTCTCACAGGCGCTTGGAAGCCTGCAGCAGGGCAGTCTGCATACCACACAGAGGCACAGGCACAATCCTACCTTTTGTCGCTCTTGTGGTATCACAACCGGTGTGCTAGGCGAGTCCGGCAGGAGGAGAGTTCGGTAGGTTCCGGGTCGGTGTTTGTCGGTCTGGTGTTTGAGTCGATGTGGTTCCCCGACTGCAGTGTGACAGTCGCGCGACTGCGTACTTAGAAAGTGCGCGCACTCGTTGCTTGTAATCCCTGAGGCATTGCCCTCGGCGGGTGCATTCCCTCGGACCTGCATGCAAGGGGAGCGTCCTTAAATTACGTAAGGGGTTTTGGGGGGGGGGGGTCTGGCAAATCTTATGTTGCCCTTACGTGGGGGGGGGGGGGGTCAACGGCAAACATTACGTAAGATTTGTAATGGGCGCAAATGCATCCGTCCAAACGCGTCTCCGCGCGCTAAGCATTGAACACATCTCTTCTGTACGGGAGTGGCTGAGAAGCCCTTGGGCTGAGGCTCTATAAATTTTAAAGGCCAAGAATTTTCGTTTCTCTTTAATAACTTGTTATTTTATAACATTTATTTATTTTTTATTCTTGGACTGGACAGTACAAATAATTAAACCAGTTGTACCTTTAATTCAGTCTGCTTCATTAAATACGTAACTCTCGACATTTCTCCTATACTGGTAGGCAAAAAATAACAAAAAACACTCAAATTCATTTATTTACGTTTTTTTTTTAATTTTGGGCAAATTTGGCAAAATCTTACGTAAGGAGGGGGGGGGGGTCTCGAAATCTTACAGAGCCTTATATGGGGGGGGGGGGGTTAAAAACACCCCAAAACGCCCTTACGTAATTTAAGGACGCTCCCAAGGCAGTAGCAGTGACGGCAGAGGCATGGTTGCGATGGGCTACTATCAGAACTAATTGTGATTGCGTTGTTTAGCTCAAGCTAACGAGCAGCAGTCAGCCGAGGCGGCCTTGCCAGAGATCAACTTTCGACTCTACTCAGCCACACTGAGAACGAAAGGGTCATGGTCATCTTCCAAATTCAGCTGATAAGGGAATTGATTTTGAAAACTGCCCATGACATTTTCGATTCGAGAACTAATTTAGGCTCAGCATGCCGCCAGGATGTCGAAAATGGGGTCACGTGTGTTAGTGTTAGAAGCTAGAAGTTAGTGCCGCACCTCATCGTGACCACCCCAACTCATATCTTTCACTTTTTCTATCAGAAAATTGTCGCGTGACCCCATTTTCGGAATCCTGGTGCCAAGCTGAGCTGAGTGTAAACTCCAGTTTCTAATTTGAAAAGTAAGGCCAAGTTTTAAAAAGACCCTTGGGAGACGATCACATGGCCTGGCCGTAACTGCCTGAGACAACAACTATCTCCACATTAGTATTTGTAGACTGCGGCATCCGACCATGTCACCCCCAGCATCCCCCTTCTCCCCCCCTCTCTCTCCCTCCCTCCCTCTGCATCGCCCTGTATGTGAAGCCCGCTAATATATCACTTGGCCGACTCGGCTGCCGTTTCCAGGCCCGGACCGAACCGCCACCGTCCCCTCCCCCACGAAATCACATGCCTCATTATTAAAATAGCGGGGATGATATTTGGCCCGTATTTCATGCTCTCTTCCGCGCGCTTGTGCACGGCACCGCCGCTGCGGGCAGAGATTGGAATTCCACGACGACTGCTGCCGGGCGGAGAACCACGCTGGCTTTTTGATGGTTCAACAACCACTGAAGCCGAAAACGCGCTGTTTGAAAAACTGCGGCGGGATAAACTTCCGAGCTCAATTTTAAAGTAAACACGCTTCCATGCATACCGCGGCGTTCTGCAACAAGGTAAAGAGACAGACCGGAAAAATGCGGCCTCCACACAGCTGGTATTTGAACCCAGGCACGCTCCGCCCAACATCCATCGCCCACCGAGCCCCTATAACTCCGACGCAGACCGCGAATAAATTTGATGCCCTGCCATTCCGGGGCGTGGCTCTGTATGACGACCGTAATTTGCCCTGCTTGTGTCAGCGGCTCCTATAAAAGGCCGGTATTTGAACCTGGGTAGACTTATCGTGGGAGAGACAGCCGTGGTATCTGAACCCGCGGAGGAACTTCACACTTAATATAAATTTACAAATTGTTCAGAACTCGTGTACAGAGTTACATGAATGTTGATTAATGGGTATATTTTTGCATCGTTTTGTACAGATTTGCACATAAAGTATATGCGTGTGATTCTGTACACGATTCATGTACAAATTCGTACATTTACATTTAGTGTGTTGGTGTTTGTCCGCCTGCACTCCCCCGACGTCTTCCTGACGTGAGAGGCGCAACCGCGGGCATGCGGGTTGGGAGGGAGAGTTGGAGCGCGAAGTTTTGGACTACTCGGCGCGCTGAGCGACGAAAGTCGGTGGGATGAGAAGGGGAAGAGAAGCGGAAGAGAAGGAGAGGAGAAGGAGAAGAGAAGGGGAACACTGAGAATGGAACACTCATGATCATCGGCCGTTGCATACAAGATTTGGTACATCTGTGTTTGAAATTGCAATTATATCACTGCAATATTCTGCAATTATTTGTTATTGCAAAATAATTGCATGATGATGTCATTGCCGAAAATTGCGATGACGCTTCCATAATGATTGTGCATAGCGAATTTTGTAAAGAATTTGCAATAACGCATCATTGCAAAGTTTTGCACCGATCTTTGCAATTTTGCTTTGATCAATGCAGAATTTTTCAATGATCATTGCAGAATTTTGCAATGATCATTGCAATTTTGGTCGTTATTGCAATGTGGAACTTGTGGACGGAAATGAGCTACTAGCTATAAGGCTGGTCTCATCGTAGTCACCCCAACTCACACCTGAGGCATTTGCTCATAGACAAGGTTATTTTGCTCCATTTTTAAAAAAAACCTAGCACCAAGCTGAGTCCGACCCTTGGTCTCCAATCTGAGAGGCAATGGCAAGTTTTCGGAACAGCCTCATCAAGTCCCTTCCTTACCATCCGAAATTCGACGATGTTCGTGACGCTTTCGTTCTCTGTGAGGGGAGCACTGTAAAAATATTTATCGACACTTTACGCCAATCTGAAAAACGAATAAGTCGTCACCTAAAGTATTTTTGACCAAGTAGCTAGAAAAGAATGTCCTCTTCCACTTTGCTTGGATGTGTGACAATTCATCCGTCACACGAATATGTCGTCATCTGACCAGTGGCGGTTTAACTGCTCCATCATAGGGGGGGGGGGGGCGATCCTGAAAAAAATCAGGTGTTTGCCTATCTTTCAGGCGGAGCGCTGGCCGGCTGCTGATCTCACAGGGGGGGCGATCGCCCCCCCCCCCCCCCCGCCCCCCCTTAAACCGCCACTGCATCTGACGACTGGACGTCGTAAAGCGACGCGACATAATATTCGTGTGATCAATGAATCGTCACAGCAACACATTTTACAGTGAGAGGGAGAAGATTTCAGCCAAGTCCTGCCCCATCTCGCTTGTGCCCCTCTCCGCGGAGGCCGCCCCTGTGCACCTGATCCACATCCTAGGACGACGCGGCGAAAAGGCCCAGACCCCCCCATTGTGTGCTTCCGTGAAAGCGCGCTGCCAACACACCAAACCGCGCATAATGCGGCTAAGTGCTCCTCCAGGCCTGGCGGGGACGCGCTCGCATTGTCATCGCAAGCGGCCAGCAGTTGCCTGCACTGACTGCGCCTCCCCCTGCTCTGCTCGCCGTTCACGCGTCCTTTTGTCGGGCGCGAAAACCGGGCGCTGACATCACGATTTTTCATACTTCGCGGCGACATTTTTTTAAAATCGCTGTTATGTTGTTATTACATCGCGATGTGCAAGATTCTGCACCCAGGAAAACGTAGACCTAAACTTGATCTTTCCGAAACTAAGACTTAAATGAAGATAATATTCTTAAATTAAGTCTAAATTTTGCTTGGGCTAAGATTACAGACTGGAGAATCTTCAAGTCAAGAACTGTTAAGGTCAGGCTAGACTTGATGGAGGAAAACATTTTTATGGGTGTGGCTCGTGTGTACATACCGCGGGCAGAGCGGGAGGAGAGGGGAAAGGAGGGGTTTAAGCGTACTCTCTGCCGTTTCCGATACGATCTGGTGGCTATCGAGGAGAGCACTGATAACGTTGTCTGTCGCCATCAGAGGAGACAGCATCCCCCTCCCCTCCCCTCCCCACGCTGCACTCGAAGCTGTCGCGGACAGACACCAACGGGCCGCAGTCTGTACTAAGAATATTTGTTTCCGATATCTCGAAACGTTCGTGGCCACTACACTTCAAAAAAAAATTTTCAGCACTTGACCAAAAAGCAACAAAAAACAAAAAAGGGAAAGCGAGTTCTTGTTGTAATTAAAATCGATTATCTTTGCGCGCTGCGTTTTTTCACCAGATTACCTTCATTGTGATTGTGGAAAGAGGATGATGAGAAAGGAGGACAATGGATAGACAAAAGCCAGCAGCTGAGCAGGGGAGAAGGCGAAAGAGGGGGAGGGGGATCATTCCAGAAACTGAGAAATGCAAAACACACCGCCTTCCAGAGTCGCCGTCGTTTCCAGACGGGCGTTTAGAGCAGGCGGTGCCGTGCCAAGTTGTCCGACCCCGATACGTCACCCCGCAGCTGCCCAGCAGCGCAACATTGGCGAGAGGGACCGCCTTGCAACACCTTCCCACCTCGCCACCGCCCTCTAGCGAGAGTGCGGGTGACTAAATCACGCTGAGAAAACAATCACAGGCAGGTAAATATCACACCCATTTCAAAACTGGCAATTTCATCAAAAATTTGCTAAATTTTGGAGGTCTGTTTCGTATGAAGCCCTCTGCCAGCACAGCGCCTGGCAGGTAGGCAGTCCCGTCGAGCGCGCCTGTAACGCCCGGCTGCGAGTCGCCTATCGCCTGTGCCGCCGGGCTGCGAGTTGCCTATCGCTAGGGTGGTCCAAAATGCGCAAAGTGGGGTAAATTGTTATGGGCTGACTCGTCAAAAGTTTCATTTTGGCATTAAAAAAATGTGTGCAAAACCCGGCAAAACCGGAAATCTGTCGGACAATATTTAGGGGTCGCGCAGGGGTCACGAAGTGCCCTTAAGAACAGTAAAAATCAATGTCTTTTAAACATTTGAAAAATAATATCTAAGGTCAACCTGGCCAAAGTAGGATCCACTAGATCTAAAGTTTTGAGGAAAACACTGTATCTCTTACGGTTTTCGAGATATCTTTGTTCAAAGTGAGAAAATCAAGCTAAAACACGAAAAACAAGGACTTGCTTGATTTTTCGCACTGTAAACGCCGAAATCTCGAAAACCGTAAGAGATACAGTGTTTTCCTTAAAATTTAAGCTCTATCGGGCCCTTCTTTGGCCAGGTTGACCTTAGGGATTTTTTTTGTAATTTTCGAAAAACATTGATTTTTACTGTTCATAAGGGCACTTCGTGACCCCTGCGCGACCCCTAAATATTGTCCGACAGATTTCCGGTTTTGCACACATTTTTTTAATGCCAAAATGAAAATTTTGACGAGTCAGCCCCTAACAATTTACCCCACTTTGCGCATTTGGACCACCCTAGCCTATCGCCTGTCCCGCCCGGCTACGTTGGTCCAAAGGCCGAGTCCGGAGGGTGTGGGCCAAAAAAAGGTCATCTGAGAGACCATATTTTCTTAATCACGACCTCGAGAAACGCATTTCTAGATAGGTGTCCCAAAAAATATTCGAAATTTAAAGCACACGCAAGCACGCGCGGCTGTTATTTTGACGAACCCTGGTCGGCGGCGGGCGCTCACGTGAAGAGAGGGAAAACGGAGCAGGGTGGAACAGAGTTCTGGGACGGGGGCCTCACGACGGTTTCCTCGGCCAGCCGCTGCTGCCCGGACTTGCCGCAGAAATTTGAGGAGCGGCACTTAAGGACCTGGGGCAGGCGCTGGGCTGAGCGCTGGGCCCACACGACGGCTTCCTCGGCCAGCCGCTGCTGCCCGGACTTAAGGACCTGGGGCAGGCGCTGGGCTGAGCGCTGGGCACGGTCCGGGCGAACACTCAGCCGCAATTACCCAACTAATGCCGCAGACAAAACTTTTTTCATCACGGAGAATGCTAGGCGGGGATGCTAGCGTCCAGGGCATCTCTCAGTGGCCTCCGCGGGGAGAGGCTACCTCGGCAGCCGCGGCCACTCCGCGCGTCTGTCAGGACTTCAGAACCAGTTTACGTTCAAGGAAGACTTTTCAGGTCAGTGCGTGAATGCTGAACAAATGACCCCGTGCAGTGGACATTCTCTCACGAGTCCGTGTCCGAGGTCCGGACCGGACTCGGGTCCGGAGCAGCGATCTGCCCACCCGGAGGCACCCGGAGGCACCCGGAGGCCTCCACCCGCGCGATCGGTCTGCACGTGCCTCTTCTTGTTCTCTCTTTCTCTTCTGCTAGCACCCTAATCGTCTGCTGCTGGGCACTGTGCCCTGACGTTGCCCTGGGCACAACATGGCCGCCCGTAGCCCCCATTGTTTCCCACTCAACTCGCGTTCCAACGCATCCAAACAGCCTCTCTCTCTCTCTCTCTCTCTCTCTCTCTCTCTCTCTCTCTCTCTCTCTCTCTCTCTCTCTCTCTCTCTCTCTCTCTCTCTCTTCCTCTTTCCCCCTCTCTCCTCTGTCTCCCCCTCTCTTCCCTCTCTCCCCACCTCCCATATGTCGACGTGTATTCGAAAGTCCTGGGATCCCTGCGTCACGATGGCTTTGGGTCGCAAAGAGAAGAGCCCATCCCTGTCAGCCGTCAACACCAGGGAGAGGAAGGGGAGGGGGGAAAAGTCGACATTCTCCCCGTTTGCTTCCTTTTCCAGCAGCACACCAGCCGCGCGGACTATCGTGGCATGCTGCTGCTCTCTCCAGCGCCAACGTTACGTCAGGTTTGGCCCCAAACAAGTTCAGCGGGCTGAAAGTGGCTGAAAGTTGGAGAGAAAGTTTGCTGGTTAGTGTGGCCTCGGTGGCCTCCGCTCCAGGAGAGGGTTGGCGGCACTGAGCGGGTGGCTGGGGGCGGCCGGGAGGGGGGGGGGGCGGCGCACCTGTCTCAGAGCCACTGTGAGTTACGGGAGTACCGCCCCACCCCGCACCCCGCCTCACCAAAAGCCGAGTCAGCAGCAGCCCGAGAGGCCCCCAAAACCGGAGTCATCTCGTTCACGACGGGGGCGGCTCTACGGCCGCGAGGTCCCGGGTTCGAACACCCGCTGCAGCGCGGCGCGTGGCACAACGGGTGCGCGAAAAAGCCACGCCCCGCCGACCGGAGGCTTCCGCGCTGAAAATACCATTTTGATTTTTACCCGCGCGGCAAAAATGGCAGAGTGAAACGAGCCGTCGTGTCGCGGCGCCGCGCGGTGGGGGCGGCCGGGGGCGGCCCACGGGGAGTCGGGGGCGGCGCCGGCGGGGCTGGGCGCCAATAGCGGGGGCGGCCGCTATCGAACGGCGGCCCAGGCCCACCCCCGGGGGCGGACCCGCCGGGCCCGGCGACTGAGGGCCGAGGCCGTCGGCGGCCCCGGGGGCGGGACGGGGCGGGCGGCGGGCGGCGGGGGCGTGGCCGCCGCGGATGCCACACCCCCCGGCGGTGGGCGGCGGCGGCGGCGCGGCCGCGTCGTCAGTCGGACCGAGTGCGCCGAGGGCAGCACGTCGACGGGGCAGGGCCGGTGTCGGCCGACTACATCGCCGCGGCCGCCGGCCTCCCCCGTCGACCCCCGAGGCCGGCTCCGCCACGCGGCCGTGTACACCGATTTGGTCGCGGGTGTCAACTCCATCAATGCCGTACCATCTCCTCGCAGGGACACACTGGGTGTTCCTCGAGCTGTCACGTCGGGCCAGCGACCGCCGCGGACAGCGTTTCGGACACCCGGTGGCACCTTTGCAGCCTACCCTGCCAAGTGCCACCGGGTGTTCCTCTAGCCGGCGTCACCATCCTGGTGCCGGCGGCCTGGGCCTTTGCATCGCTTGTCCGGCTGGATTCAGCTGATCAGCTGCAGTTTCCGGTTCATTTCCGGTCCGTTTCGGACCCGCGACACAGCGATGGCAACACCTGGAAATCGGCGCCTTCCAACTCCAAACGCCGTGGGAACAGACTGGAAATCTGCATCACAGGAGATGAGGCGGTGTTAGCGACCATCCCGCAAAGCGGTGCGGTGTCGAGGACTGTTGTGTTTGGGAAGTGGGTGCACCTCGGGGAAGAGAGAAGAAACACTCGTAGCGCATGTGCAATATATGTGAACTATGTAGCTTGTTGTGTATTGTATGTGTATTGTATATTGGCCTGTCGCCTCGTAAACTTGCTTCGTATGTCATTTGCTTTCCGAGCCGCTTGTAGAGCGCCCCAAAAGATTTGCAAAGAAACAACCAAATATCAGCGGAAAACATATCAAAGGACGTAGGTGAGCACGCAGAGGTGAGCGCACACTGCCCTCCTGTTTTCGTGCCCTGCGAATTAAATTCGATATCGACATATCAGACAAGGCGTCAATTATGTGGTGGAGATCCAAGCAGGAAGGCTGGATGTCAATTACATCGTGTCTCAATTACCAGCGCCATTGGCCGGAAATCAATGGCGCCAATAATCTGTCAGTATTTTTTTTTTATAAAAAAGGAAACAGATTGGTGTCTTTTACATAATACGACACATATCAATTGTTTGGAGGTGGGGTGAGCATCGGGCGTTATGAGAATTACATTGATTTTCGGGTTCGTTACCCTCGGAGGGACAGATTAATTTCTCCTTATCCAGGAGGGCCTCTTTATTTGTAACGTAGTTGATACCAAAGATTGTTTGTATTGTTTACCGTTAACGTGTATAAATGATTATAAAAGGCGTACCGAAAATTTCTGTTTTTGGTTTGTTCCGGTATGCAAATTGTCTTTTTTATTATTATTATCATTTCATACTTTTCTGTGATAGGTGCTAAGCTTTATGGCAATTAATTTTACAAAGGACGAATGTTAAGCGCACAAATTGGTTTCGAGTTTGTTTTCACGAGGGTCGTTGCCGGTTTCGAGTTCGTATCTTTTGTTATGTACTGTCTGTATTTCAGCGGTGTTACATTACGTGCAGTGCGTGTTTGTTTTTCTCCATTTTTATCCTAAGTTTTATCTGTGTTCCGGTAAGTTAAGGCAACGGGGATGGGTTAAGGGCAGAGGGACACATTGGGGGGGGGGGGGGGGGGGCAGATTTATTCATTCTCGTCGACATGCTTCCTGTGGGGGAGAGGGTCAAGCCCGCATGTGGGACTCGTGAGTCTCTGTGCCAGTACACTGTAAACGGGAGGCCGGGATGATCGTAGCGTTTTATGTATCGGGCACCCTTCACCCCCATTAGCTGTAGTGAAATTTTTGAGGAATTCACGGAGTTTGATAGGAAATTCCGTGATTTCCCGACAGAGAAGTTGTTTACAGAGCGTACATTCAGACCGGAGGTTTATTGATCAGTATTATTCTTCAAAAGTTATTTTAAATCGTGTAACAAGGGAGGGAATAAGTGGGTATTTTTCATAGATATAATTACAGTTCCTAGGTTAAATAAAGTTGAGAACAACAGAATCAACGTCTTCCACAAAAGGGCCTAAACGGCGCGATCGTCTCCGTACGATTATAGATTGTTATTTCATAAGGTGAAGCTGTAGTCGGTCGGTGTGTGTTTGGTATGTCACTACCCTCAGGGTCACTTCAAATTCAACCGGATCCGATGTATTAATACATTCAAAATACTGTCATTTTCCGTGCGCGACATAATGTTGCAACGCGATTGTCTTGAAGTGGCCCTGTCCGTAGTGCCGCAGCTCAGACCTCGTCCCTTAAGTACGTCCGAACTTACGCGTCAAACCACGCGACCGGCGACGCCAAGTGCCTGCCAGTGCCAGAGTAGGCCAGCCCGCACGACACGCGTGCATGCCGAAGCCATGGTTGCATACCCAGCAGGCGCTACTTGTGCTCGGACCGGCGAAAAAATGTCTGACCTGTGACACTATCGCGGACGTACTTGACGGACGATCCCTGAGGGCGCCATCCGAAAAGCGTGTCTGGGGATGAGACTGAGTCCAGGGAGAGAACATCACTGGAGAGAGACGCTTCGGGGATGGTGCCATAGCTGCGTGTGAAGTCTTGGTGGGCACACTGCGGGACCCCACCGGAATCGAGTCTACCCCCCAAAAAAAAGAAGAAAAGAAAAACGTTCTTTACACATTTTCGACGGTGCCGTATTCTCGTGGGGTGAAGAACCTGAATAGTGACGGCATGTGATTGTGATTAGGGATCTAATGATAATTCTTAATTATACTGAATAGTTGTAATAACTACTACAATAATATGTAATACTCGTAGGGCAGGCTGCCGTCCTGGCAGCCTGTAATCTGCTGTGTATTGACAATAATTGACGTGTCACGTGACTCTAGGGCTGGCTCATGGCGGATGTGATCTATCGCAAATACATTGTGCCGGAATGATGATTGATTTTTCATCCGCTTGGCTGTGCTGTTCCGTGACATGAACTATAATGTAAATATGGGTGATTATATTTAACGAAGTAGAACACTTTAGCTTGTTGTGTTTTGTGCGTAGCTTTCTGCGCGCGCTTTCTTGTTTTGTTGTTGTTGTTTTGTCTCTTGACTGATGTTGTCTTATTTCTTGTCCTACATACTGTGAGTGTGGGCCAGTCTCAAGCACTAACCATGTCCTAAACTGTATCATTTCGACCTGACTATGTTTAGTGGGATCTTGGTTTTAAAAATTGCTTTTCATAAAGGCTTATAATGAATTTCTTTAGAAAACTAAGCGAATTTCATGATTTTGACTTACATCTGCACTCTCAACAACGAAGAGGACAGTAAACTGTGGAGAGGGGGTTGCTTTAATTATGTTTAGTGGTGTTTCCCTCAACCTCCAACGTTTTATTTAACCTGGTCCATCATCTCCTGGAATCATAATCTAGAGCGTCCATCGAATTCCCATCGGCTCTAGAAGCCCCGGGAGAAGCTCTCGATCGTTTGCCACCACAGCGACAATACTAGACTGTACCATCGGAGATGTTTTCGATTTCATGTGACATGGCTTGTCTCGAAATGCTTTTAACTTCCAGCGAAGAAATAAAGTAGCTTTGTTCTTAATATGCTTTTTCATTTCTTGACCTTCGTCACACATTTGCACACCCTACACACAAGCAGGATATACGGGCGGTTGTTAGACGAATATAGAAAGAGACAGATGATAAAGAATACCGTGAGCACGCCTTGATCGGGTCCCAAAGACACACTATTATGTGGAGTCCTACTGTAACGGGGGTACGAGGGGGAGGGGGGGACTTCCATGCACAAGATGGCTCTATCCGAGATGTCAACACCCTCCCCTGCACTCCAACAAAAATTTTGGAACTTTCCGATCCCAAACCTATATGAACGATTCCAAAACAAGACTAATGGGTCCTTTGACCATTGGTGGCACCGCAAAACCCTTCTCGTCCCGGCTTCCATCAGATCCATCAGATCTCCCGGCAACCACTAACCCGTGCCACTGCGCGAGGATGTACGGGCGTAACCACGGTCTTTGGAGACTCCAAATACTTGTCGTCTTTCTCAACCCCGCAGTCTAGTTTCGGTTGACCCTATTTATCATGGGGTCCGCCCAGGCGAAGATTTAGGGGACATAGGTTCCCTCGCACACGACCGATATTCGCTGTACTCACTCGCCCTACGCACCGGGTAGCGGCTGGCCGAACCTGTCATATTCAGAGGGAGGAAGACAGAAACTTCGAAACTTCGAGCTGCCATACAACCCCCGAGTCTACGCCCGAGACTTCTCTCGAGGCACAGAGCGCCAGTGGCGGTTTAACAGCTCCATCACAGGGGGGGCGATCCTGAAAAATTTCAGGTGTTTGCCTACCTTTCAGGCGGATCGCCGTCCGACTGCTGATCTCACAGGGGGGGCGATCGCCCCCCCTCCCCTCCTTCCCCCCCTCCCCTCCTCCCCCCCCTCCCCCTTAAACCGCCACTGCAGAACGCCCGCCGAACGGGAGTCCTCAATTCTAGGACCCCCTGCCCTTCGGCTCTACCCCCTGTGTCAGCCCGCGGGGTATCTGCACAGCAGTAGTGGGGATTGGGGGGTATCTCCATAAACAGAAGGAGAGGGCCAACAGAGGGCAGCACAAAGCAGAAGCACAGGCCTTTATCGCGCCACTGTGGTTTGTTGTGTTTGGCGTTTGAAATATTGTAGATGCAAGTGATGAAAACAGAAAGTTCACCATATCACCATGCAGATATTTCTTCTTAGCCCTTGTTTTCGTTAGGGAGAACCGCGAATTGTTATAGGTTAGTGTAAAAAAGTGTCATAAAAGAACTTGCTTACTTATTTGAAAAAATTATCGAGAAAGTATAGGGTTATGAAACATGGGTCTTTGTTTTTATAAACGAACACCTACTTAAATCGTGGGTGTTGAGGGTTTCTTTGAACGTCGTGTCTATCTTACTCATATTGTGGGTGTAAATCCTGTTTTGTTCTCTGTTCACTGTCATTGTTCTAGAAATAACGTTGTCTTCTTTGACTTAACCTCAGGCACAAGGCCTCAAGAAATTAATCCTAATATTAAAGTTTTATTGTTTCTACTTGCAGGTGGTTTTAAGGGACATGATAGGATTTACATTACCTGGTGTCCCCCTGCATGAGAAACATCAAACATGTGGGATGATGGAAATGATGCTGATTTGTTACGGGCCATCGAGGAGTCCAGCAGGTAATTAAGCAATGAAACATAGTTGTGCTTCAAGTGCCATGATTATCTTTGACAACTCTGCTATACTTATTTTCAGAATGTACAAGGAGGTCGAAGTACCTCGCTTACTCAGTCAGCAGTGTAACAAACCTCCATCACCTGTTGCCATTAGGTTTGTTAAATCACATCAGTACAGAAATCACTCAAACTGAATTTTCTGCAGTAGTATGATTGTGCACTATTTTGTTTCTTTCAGTGATGATGACTCTCTTCCTGGCCCAATCAAAGCTGATGATGATGACACTGATGAAATGTTTTTACAGGCTCTTAATGAGTCCATGAGGTAATGTTTGGAGAAACAGCCTTTATTCTCTTCTCCATAAAATTGCATGCTTTACTTATGATTCATTCCAATTTTCAGAACATATGAAGAAATTGAAAAGCCGAAGAGACTTGCTCAAGCACAAATACGTGCTCCCTCACCAGCTGTAATTAGGTGTGACAATGTTAATATTATTGTGACCTTTATTACTGTGATTCATTGTCTTACTACTTGCAATTTTTTATTTTATTTTTATTTTTTTAGTGATGATGATTCGTTGCCTGGGCCAAGTACTGCACGTGGTCCTTTCAAGAGACCCTTAACACCTGTTGATGATGGCTTCAATGCCGAGCCAGAATCGTTGTATGATGGCCCTGAAGCAGAGGGATTCAATTTGAAGGCAGGTCAGGTCTGGGTGTATCCAACAAGTGACAATTTCCCAATTCGAACCTACCAGAGAGACATAGTTGAAACCTCTATCTTCCATAACACTCTTGTGAGCCTTCCGACTGGTGGGTTTCATCCAAACATTTTATATCACTAGTATAATATGGTATCTGACATGTTTTCATGACATCCATTCCTCGGCCAGGTCTGGGGAAGACATTCATAGCAGCAGTAGTCATGTACAATTACTATATGTGGTATCCAAAAGGAAAAATTATTTTTATGGCCCCTACCAAGCCTCTTGTTGCTCAGCAGATTGAGAACTGTATTAATATCATGGGCATTCCTGAATCACATACAGCAGAAATGACAGGTATTTGTGAAATGAGTTTTAAATCTTGCCACAGTTATTGTCAGGTTGTCAGGATATTGATAGCCACCTACATCTCCGTCCAGGTGCTTTGTCAAGTAAAGTTCGAGCTGGGATTTGGAAAGAGAAACGTGTGTTTTTCCTAACACCCCAAGTTGTTCAAAATGATCTGAGCAGTAATATCTGTCCTGCCAATGCTGTCAAATGTGTTGTAATTGATGAAGCTCACCGTGCACTTGGTGATCATGCATATTCTCAGGTGAGCAGCAGAATTCGAAGATTGCATTGTTATGTCAAAAGATACTTATTATTCACTTGTTTTAGGTAATCAGGTTATTAAATTCTTATGAAGTCCGCTTCAGAGTCTTAGCTCTTTCTGCCACTCCCGGGAGTGACTTGGAAGCGGTTCAGAAGGTAAAGTATACCTTGTAAGTCATTGGAATTTGTCTCGTATTTGGGTATTAAATGATAATTGGTATAATTTGTTTTCCTCCCAACAGGTTGTGAGCAATTTAATGATAAGTCGGATAGAGCTCAGGACGGAGGATTCCCCAGATATTATGAAGTACACTCATGAACGAAATCTTGAACTGATGGTAGTGGATGTGGGGCCTACAATTAATCGTATACGCGTAAAATTTATTGCTGTGAGTTCCATTATTCTTTCATATTTGCTGAAGTGTCATGTCACTGCACATACTTGATAAAATTATTTTGATTAGATTGCTGCTGAGTATGCGAAACCTCTGCAACAAAGGAAGCTTTTATTTGGGAACATTGCCAGCATGGCGAAATTCGCAGTACGTATGTGTTATTAATTCTTCTTAGTTGTCTCTTCATCGAGCCATATTTATGACGAATTTGTGTATATTCTCAGGTATTGAGAGAATGGGAAAATTTTCGTCGTGAGAAGGCTAATACAGTTGATCCCACTCAAATAAATAGAATCAATACAGATTTTGCCGTTGTGCACACACTACTCCATGGACTTGAGCTCCTTCAAACTTATGGATTACGCCTTCTTATCAAACATTTGAAAGGTAATTTGTTTAATACTTGATATCTTCATCTGTCAGAAAAAAGAAGAAGAAAAAGAAGAAGAAAAAGCTTTTGATTTCATATTTACATTTTCCAGGTGCTCTGGAGAAACAAGATTCAGCAGCCAATCGTCTGATGGTAAATGGAGATCTGAGGGAACTTATGCAGGAGATAGATGGTGTGTTGAATCCAACTGAAATTGACGAAGTATGTGTCTGTTTTATTCAGATATAATTTAACAACAACTTCTAGATTTCCCTTATTATGTGAACCTCCTTCTCTATTAATGATTGCAGGAGGAAAATGAGGAAGAAAAAAAGAAGAGATGTATTTATGGACATCCCAAACTTGATCGCCTTCAAGAAGTAATTGTGTCACATTTTGAAATTTTTGAGAAGAAAAATGAGGCTACTAGGGCTATTGTCTTTTGTGAGGTGAGTTAAACATTTTCCCACACCTCTTCTGCATAAACAATTTTTATATAAACAGAGTGTTTCTTTCAGTACAGAGATGGTGTTATTGAAATTTGCGATATGTTAAAAAACTTTCAACCCCTCATAAAACCTGTTGCATTTATGGGTCAGTCCACTGGCAAAACTTCAAAAGGCATTTCTCAAAAACAGCAGCTTGAGGTATGTGCTCTTTTCTCCCATACAAATCTAATTTTATTGAAGACCACATGACCCACCTTGCAACTGTCTGTTTCTCTCTTCCTTATTTTAGATCATGGAAAAATTTAAGTTAGGTGTTTACAACACATTAATATCTACAAGTGTTGGAGAGGAAGGACTGGATATTGGAGAAGTAGATTTAATCATTTGCTTCGATGCCAAAAACTCCCCAATTCGACAGGTTCAGAGATGTGGGCGCACAGGTCGTAAGAGACAAGGCCGGATCATAATGCTTGTTACACGTGGTAAAGAGGAACAGGTAAGAGCAGTGAATTAAAATGTTGTGTTATTCATAATTTGTTTATCATTGGCAGTTTTTTGGAAGTCGTAATATTTATTAAACTTACAGAAGTACAACCAAGGCTTGTTTAAAAAGAAAAATGTCCGTGCAGTCTTAGTAAATAGAGATAATCTTGCTAACCACTTGCTAGAAGAATCTCCAAGGATGCTTCCTCCAGGTGAGTATTAGTAGTGAGCTCCATTGACTTTGGCTTTTGCAAAAGATATTGGTGAAATCTTATTTGGTTTGTTCTCTCTTCTAGGTGTGGAGCCTAAATACGCAGAGAGAAAAGTAGTTCCACCGGCTGCCAAAAAACCTAAATCAAATCAGCAGGATCTACGGAAAATGTTTGCGAAGAACCGTGGTTCTGCTGGAACTAGTAGTGCTGGACCTTCAAAATCATCCTCAAGTGGTCGGACTAGCTTAGGAAAGTCGTCTTGCCTCTCTGAAAATGAATTTGAGGAACTTCAGCTCACTTGGACCTCCCAGGATTGCTGCAAGTTTGATAGGATTCCGGAACGAACTGAGTTTTGGGCTAAAGAACCTGGTGTGTTGGTAGTGATATGTATTTTGTGAATTTCATCATTTAACTTGTTTCAGAGTCTTTCCATGCTCTACTTCCTTTCCATTCTGCTTTGCAGGCAATGTTGAAAACCATGCCCTGTCATCAAATAATATTGACCTTGGAACCTACGTTGAATTTATGCGGTACCCACAGGTTTGTGTAGCAAGTGGAACGTTCATAAACATAGGTATGATTCAGAGTAAAAACCTTTATGATTTTTTACTTTTCTCAGAGAACACACTTGGTGGAGAACTCAACTGATTCTAGATTGCTGTCACATTTGTTGATGTGGGCTGATGACAGAAGAGAAAATGAGGAAGCTATGTTATGTGGAGGTAAGCTGTACTTGTGACCCTTGTTTATGCCGAGACTAGAGTGAAACCATGAGTTTATTTTTACTTGTCATGTTGTTGTTTGCAAAAGGTCTGTCATCACAAGTAACATCCACCCAACTTTGGCCAACAAAAGCAAAAAGACGAGGTAGACCACCTGCACCAAATCCCAAAGGAACCAACTCTCCTAAGAAACGTGGCAGGCCCAGAAAAGATGGATCCATCCGCTCTCATTTTCTACCTAAAGATGATGCCAATGTTCAAGATGTTGAGCCAGAAATTCCACCTAAACTTAAAATGTATACCTCGAGGAAGTTTGCATTTTGAAATACTTGTGTATTTGCACAGTTGTTCTATAACTTATTGCTCATTTCCTCTCTTTTAGTAAACCCCATTTCATTGAAGATGATGAGGATAACACTTCTGCCACACCACCCCGAAAACCACAAAAGGTTAAAATACCATCACCTACGGTTTTGTGTTCACCATCAAAACCTGTGTCTCCAATATTTAATTCCAGCACCTCCAGTTGCCCTATGGCTGACGTGATAGAGTTGAATAGTGAGGATGATGAAGATGATTGTCTCAATACGAGCTCTCCTGGTGGTTATGCTTACTTATCATCTCAACTATCCCGGCAAGATCTTTACAGAGGTCTTTCGAAAGCACTAAGAAGTCAGATTGATGATGAGGAGGATGAGTGCATTTTCTGTGATACTCTATTTATATGCAAGTCACTTAATAAACTAGTCCTGGATAAAAGTGCAAAGGAAACAGAAAAATCATGGAAAGATGTAAGTAAATCGCTTGATGAGGCACTGAAAATTGCTCCTATGATAACACAAGAGATGATGTCTAAGTATAAATCGGAAGATGAGAGTCCAAGAATTGTCTCTTTAATGCCTCGACATGAGTTTACAGCTGATGATCATATGTTTGGTGGTCTGTTGTGCGGAGGTATAGGGGATTTGTCCCCTCTTAGATCAGTTTCACCACCCACCAGGATATTCACACCAGTGCAAACACTTTTCAATAGCACTTTGAATGTGAACAAAAATGACGATCATAAAATGGACATTGACACTGCTGTCAAAGATGAGCTCTCCTCCGTTTGCTCAAGTCCAAAGAAGGAATTTGGTTCCTTCCACCACAATTCTAATATAGTGAATGATAGTTTTAAAGTGGAGATCAAAATGGATATTGAAGATGAGAAAAAAGACGATTCATTTGCCCAGCAACATTTTGCCGATGAAAGTTTTGATTTTCTAGGGCTATCTAAAATTGATGATATATTTGGTTCTCAAAAGCTTGAGGATGAAAATGGACAAACTATGCAAAGATCCATGTTCTTGGTTCCTAAGGAAGAAAAAGTTGTAGATGTTCATGTAAAGAATACTCCTGTGAAAGCAATGAATAGCAGAGCTTCTGACAATGATCTTGCTTCACCAGGAACTTCAAGGGAGTCAACCTTCACTAATGCTAATGATTTTTCCCCTGGCCGTTGTACTCCAACAAAAGCTATCTCTTGTGTTCCCCAACAAGTGTCTCCTATATTGGGCTCCCAGGCTGCCAGGAAACCGCGTACTGCCAGATTACGCAAGAAGTCTGTCTCTAGTCATAATTTGGTCCAAAACAATACGAGCAGTGGATTTTCAAGAGAAAGTAACTCTGATAATGTTCCTGTCAATCCTGGGCCCAAATCACCACCTCCAGCTGAGGAGGTAACCAGCTCTTCTCAGCTGAACACATCTCATGAGGAAAATAATCCTGTTGAGATTAACTTTGATATATTCGATGACAGCTTGTTTCCACTGTCAGGTGAAGATAATCAAAATAAAACTAAAGTTGATGATACCTTGAAGGAAGCAATTAGGAAGAAAGCCATGGAAGTCAAAGCTAGAAAGTGTGAAACATCTTTCACCCAGGAAATCAACCAGTTATGTCAATCAGCCACTGGAGGGTTGACTCAAATCATGGAAATGTTTGATTCTAAACAAATGAGTCCGGAGTTGAAAATAGAAAGGGCAGACAGCTCATCTTCACTTCAGCTCACAAGAAGATCGACCAGTCCAATTGCACACTCAGATGATGAGTTTAATGCAGCTGCAATAGGTGATGAAAATGGAGCCCTAGCAGTGAGTGAGGAAGACATGTTTGCTGATGGTAATGGAGCATTGGCAGCAAGTGAAGAAGACATATTTGCTGGTTGTGACGATAGTATTTTTTGTCGGGTTGACAGCACAGTGTCACCATCTACAAAACAACTTTCATTGCATAATGAGGACCAGCATAGTGAAGCTTCTATGTTGAATGAGGGAATTCTAAATACCGGAATTAGAAATGAAACTCCAGCCAACAACAAAGAGGATGATTCAGAAGATGATGTGATTCCAAACTCTCAAGACAACAGATGTCCATCTCCTATTTTCAGGCCTAGTCAAGTAGTCAAACGGCCGTCTAAGCTTAGTTTGAAGAGGAAAAAGACAGATGCACCCAAGACTAGTGAACCAAGCCCCGCCAAAACCATAGTAATAAGTGAAAAAAGTTCCAGTGACAAGATTCATGAAAATAAATCTCCAAGCAAAGAGTTGGAACAGCCTGACCTCAACTTACAAGTTGATTTTAGCATGTTTGGAGATGAATTTAACAATAGCTGGCTAAAAACTCAAGAAGATAAAAACAATGTTGCTGAATCCAAAAATTCGAATGAAGTCAGAAATTGTGGTAGTTCTAACAATTTAGAAGAGGATTCTATTAAACACTTGAAAAACAAAAGTGCTGGATTTGCAGAAAGTGCAAGGAATATTAGTCAAGACAGTGTCCTTGGCATTGTAGAAGATTCCACGGAAAGCTTAAAAGACAAAAATGTTCTGCATAGTGACAGTGCAAGAAAATCTAGGGACAGCTCACCTGAAATCGAGTTGGAGTTGGCCTTTGCAAAGCTGGATGAAAAACAAAGACAGCAGAAAATGGCATTGAGTGGGCCTGGAGCATCCTCATCTACTCCTAAAGTAAACAGAGTTCACTCTTCTAAACTACAAAAAATAATGTCTGTTACCCAGCAAAATTCAGGTGTTCAGAGAACGGGCACAGAGGACGGGTTTGTTTTAAAAAAGAAGTCTCGTTTGGAAAAGTTCTTTTCGCCATCTACAAAACATAACTCAGAGGAGAGAAACCGATTTGGTTTTCACCAACTGTCTACAAAAGACAAGGGCTGTGATGGGCCTTCAGAAGCTAAGAACAGTGTGTTTAACCTGTCTGATTTTTGTGATGATGATCTTTTGAATACCTTATTGGATGATAATAGCCCAGACAGTAAAAAAAATGTGGGCAGCAATGAAGTGGGAAGAAGATCTGTTGCCGATCTCAAATGCAATGGCAATGTAGTTAAGCAGGTAAATGGTAAAGGACCTTATGAAGAACCAGTATTTAAAAAGAAGTTAAGTTTAGGGAGAAAGAAATCAAACCCTTCTCTTGGTAAAGAGGAACCGAAATATGCTCCTCCTGTTCTTGCTGTAGATACCAGCACAAAAAGCACTTCAGATGTAATTTTGCTTTCCTCTGATGATGAGAGTTTTGTTCATGGTAAGAAAGGAAAGAAACCTTCACTCAATATAACATCATCGTCAGAAGAAGGTTTCAATCAAAGAGCTGCAACTGATAAGAAGAGAAAGCGAGTGCTTGATTCATCCACCTCCTCAGACAGTTTCACTGAGTATGGAGGATGTTCTGCTCCAACTAGAAAATGTGCCAAGACAGAAAAAAACACTGGAACAGGCAAAAGTCATAAGTTCGACTTGTCAGCATTCTGTGATGAGTCTCTATTAGATACAATAATAGATGATGAAAAAGAAGATAACAGGGATACAGTAACTCACAATAAAAAGAGAAAAAGGTCTGAACACACACTAAGCAGTGAGGATGATATATTTGTGAAGAAAAATGTACCAAAGACTTCATCTAACCGACCAGTGCATACCTTGAGTAGTGATGAAGGTGATGTAGCTGTTAAAAAACATGAGAAGAAAACCAAGAAGAAGAAGAACCGGCAGCATACTAAGAAGGTAAATTTCAACATTTGTTCCTATACTGTTCGTTTAGACATGCTTCAACTTGGTTTTTGATAATTTTTGTGATTTTTCTCTCTTTTTCTTTTTAAGAGCAATGGTTTTATAGTGAATGAGGCGGATGAATCAGATGATGGTCTGAGAAGTTCATCTGATGGAGAGTCCACTAGTCTGGACGAGCTTGACTCGAGTTTCATTAATGACTCTCAGCCAGATGCATCTCAGTCAGTGGTCGACATCCATCATGAGTACCTCCAAGCTGTCAGGTTTGCAAAACCAAAAAGAAACTGATGTTCTTTTGATGGTGTGTTTTTCTGTTTGCAATAATGTGTATGTGATTTTGGTTTTAATCAAGGAGTCCAGCAGTGCGAGGCCGGTTTAAAATTCCTAATAATATGCCGAATATGGATATAGATGTGTACTCACAGTACCCAGATCGATCGGAATTGGATCAGACCTATGCTGATGTAAGTGTGTGTGAAAGTTTTAATTTCTTTTGCTTAAAATTAAAAAATTAAACTTCAAATTTGTTTGTTCTCTATAAATCTGTATTTTAGGATTCATTTTGTGTTGATAATGAGCCAACCCAATATGAAACTGAGATGTCAATTCTTGAAATTGCTGAAGCTAGACTTAAAGCTGAAAGGAAAGAGAAGCGCAAGCTGAAGAAGAATTCTAAGAATGAAGATACTGACAGAAGAAAAGGAAGCTGGAAGCAACTTGAAAGTGAAGACAGTGAAGAAGAGTTACAAGGAAAGAGAAAACGTTTGAAAAGAGTTAGAGTCTTGGAGGATACTCTCTCCAGTGATGAAGAAACTATTGTTGAAAATGGTAAAAAAGAAACACAGAATCTTGTTCTACAAAAGAGTACGGTACCTGCCAAGACAGCCAAAACAAATCAAATTTTAGAATCACAAAAACGTGAAGAAGAAAATAAAAATTTGGATGAACTTGCTCAGTTGCTTGATGATGATGATGATATAGACTTCAGTGCTATACCAGATATCCCTGGTGATCCACCTGAAATAGTAAAGCCTAAAAATTTCAGCAACTCCTCCAAGTTTGTCAAGAAAACTCCCTTAATGTTAAATGGTGGATCTACGATAGTGAATCCTAGTAGTTCTAGTAGTGCTTCTAGTAGCCTTCAGTCTTTGCAGAGCTCTTCAAAACAATGTGCAACCGCATCCGCAACCCAGTTCACTTCATCTAATAGTGCATCTCATGTTGGGCAAAATACTGACCATTGGACGAATGCTTCCAGCAACACAAAGGTAAATAAGTATTTACTTATTTTAGTCAATTTTTGGTCTGTTAATTTTTGTTTTTGTTTTTGTTGATTTTTGGCATTATGTAGATTTGTAATATTTTTTTAGGGAAAGCAACTGTGAAGTACTTGGTAATACTGTAGCTGTGATTGTTTTTTAAATTTACTTACAGACTGTCATCTCTGGTCCAAAAACAAAAATTTTGATCATTGCCTCTTCACGCCAAATCGCGAGTTCACCTGATGTTCTACGGGTATTACGAGTCAGTTACCAAATAACAATAGTACCACATTCTGTACCAGATGCAGATTTCATTTTAAGTTGGAGGCTTGGAGTCACCCGTGTTTTTGCATCAGGTACAGTATTTAAGAAAGAAAAGAAAAATTATTCCGACTTGACTTAAGGAATGACGTCTAGTGACCACACTTCAATTTTAATGTCCTAGATCTGAGAGATAGAAAGAAGCTTGAAGAAGTTTCAAAAAAGTTGAAGCTTTCATACATGAAACCACACGTAATAATTGAAAAAGATCGAATTAAATCTCTAGCTGGCTGTCAGAAAAAAGGTAAAAAAGGCAGCAAGGCTCCTGTTCCTAGTGCGCCCAGTCCAAGTGGGCAGTCTCCTTGGAATGGTGCAAGTTCTTGTGCAAATGTAGCTCTCTTGCGTCAGTCTGGTATACATCTTTTGTTCTCTCAAAATTTTGGTGAGTAGTGGATTTATTGCTGATATGTTTACATACAATTTTAACACTGTTGTTGTGTGTTTGTAAATTACAAATTTTACTTTTTTAGATGAAACTGCTGGATTTTTAGCAAAGTTGGCTAGGAAAGAAAATAATGAAGGCCATGGAATTCCAGAGAAGGCACAGAATGTTTCTGATGAAGTTGAAACTGTAAGTGTATTTGGGACCAGGTAATCAGAAACCCATTTGCAGTTGTGTTATGACATGCCATTTACTTTTCAGAGACTTCAATTCTTTACATCTCTTCCTTCAATAAATTATGGATTTGCTATGAAGCTGCTGGTAAAGTTTTCAACTTTGTCAGAATTTTTTGCGAGGTATACATTGCTTTTTAATACATAAATTTAGCCTGTTTTGGCATTTTATTCTATTTATAGAAATTTAGCAACATTTGAAGTTTCTTGGAAATTTTCAGGTGCTCATCTGTACGTGATATAGCAACTACTTTGGGGCTGGATATAAACACTGCCAGAAAGATACACAACTTGCTGTGTGAAGTTCATGTCAACCCATGAAGAAAATAATCTATTGTACTTTTATTCCTGGGACTGTGATCATATTTCTAAAAACTGTTATTCATACTGCCTTTGACTGACATTGACTAAAATATGTAGCAGCTTGCAAGTCTATATTTTAAACTGTCAGCACATACTGCACCTCACATTACTCTTTCTGTTTTGTTATCACATAGAGCATCATGATGTGTGTTGTATTGCTGTGTGTTGAATTATTGATCTCTGTGTACTGCTTCTTTGCCTGAATTTGGCTGTGATTTAATGTGGGTTGCCTCTAAATTTCTAGAGAAATACCCCTATTTTACTGTAGGGACTGTTCTGGAAATAAAGAGGACTTGATAGGATAAATAGATAGATATGTTTGATGCACTTAACATATTTTTTTTTTAAATTTATTTGTGTAATTATTTCTGAAAATAGGTTTACTAAATGTTTCAAGTCATGTTCATATTTATTTTTATTTGACATGTGAAAATTCCTTAGCTTCAAAAATTTGTAAAAGTACTTGTGTTTGTTTTTCCCACCCCCATAATTGTTACTTTTTGTTTCTCTTCTTGGATAGTATTGGATCATAGTGTTGTTAGGATATTTTGATGATTTCACTTTTTATGTTTTTTATCCTTTAGAATTTATTTTTAGAGCAGTTCTGTATCTACCTGTGCTGTGTTAGGGCCTGCTCTGTGCTACTTCTTTAAACCTTCTGTACGAGAGTTGATTGCGAAGTTGAAATTTGTCTGTGATATCAAAAATAGGGAATAGTAACAACCAGTCAACTACTTCGTATTACTGTTGAATTGAAAGAATAAAAAAAAAAAAGTTGTTGTGCAGGACAACAATCCAGTGTCTTGCTCATTTCATCCGTGCTTACTTTTTTTTTATTATCAGGGTGTAATGGAATGACCAAGATTTTTGCTCACATCTACGAAGCTAGACAGCTGAAAAATAAGTTAAGCGACAGCCATCGTCATGACATCACAGGAGTCCAGCGGTTATAACATTCATTTTTGCTTGTGGCAGGAGGCAAGTTTATGTCATTCAAAAAGGGAGTAAAGAGCGAAGAGGTACAGTTGCAGACTCAGTTTTCTCAGTGAACTGGTGTCCCAGCCGAAACGCCGAAACCCAAGCTTTCTGGTGCTGCCCCCTACCAAGCCGTTACAGTAAAACAGTAGACAGTCAATTTTTTCTGGTCAGTAAGCTTTGCTTGAATCAAGATGGCAACCAGTGATGATGAGCCTATGGCACTTTATGAAGTTTTTCAGAATTGTTTTAACAAGATAGCCAACAAACAACCGGGTGAGTAGTCTAACTAATCCATTTGCTATACGTGTGCATGAATTTGTTGGGGACTTTGAGGCAAGAGGCCCGGAAATAGATGAAGACCTGGTAGGGTTAGAGCTACTTGACGTCCACTTCTTGGCTTCTGTATGGAACGAGATTGTTTTTATTTACATATGCTCATTTCTTGTCATTCGCACCGAGGTGGCCATTTGTCTAAAACATGTCAGGGTCAGGGCCGATTTTCCAGAGACCTCCTTCCATTTTCTGGAGTTGTCAAAGTGATTTGAGAGAGATTTAAATTATGATGTTTTGGTTGTTGTTGGGTCCGCTGCCGACATGCAATGGTTCACAGAAGTGCCAACCACCGATGTTTTGAGCTGTTGTTTCGTGTAACGGCGTTTTCTGTGGGTACCTCTGGTACTAGATACCTCGAACTCAGTGTAAATTTTGTCCTTGACCGTCAGAAGTCATTATTTTTTTACACTTCCATCACAATTTGGTTATTATTCTCTATGATGCCAGTGCCCTTCCTTAGAATCAAATGAATTGTTTCTGAGTCCGTTTTTCCTTGACAACTTATACAGCGTACTCGCTGTTGACTTCATTAACTGTTTCCCGAGTTCCTGAGATGTGTTCTATGTTATCACATAGTCTAGTTTAGTGCAAGAGGACTTAACCTAAAACAGAAGTGCTAGTTGTAGAACTACTGCAATTTCCATTGTTTCTGTTCATTTGAATCTTATTTTCATACCATCATTGATGCTGGGTGGTTTGCTGGCAGTAGTGCATAATTTCATTGTGTTACATTATTTGTGGAACTGTCACAAAACAAGTTCGTAAACATAACCTCTAAGTGGTAACAATTTTGATATATTCATATGGTCTACGGGTTCAGAGTCACATATTGCATACAATATCTACCGGTGAAACTGATTTTTTATCTATATTATAGATTTGTGTTTGGTAAAGTGCCCATTTTGGTTAATTTGGGCTGTTTTGTATTTTGAAAGTTCCATTCAGATATCTGTGGGTTCTTTGCATCCTTTATTCTTATCTGTGATTATGTGTTGCACTTGTCAAGAGTTTTGAAAGTGAGAAGTAAACAAAATTTACGCTAAGAGCGGAATGAATTGTCAATGAATGAGGCACCAGTGCCATTACCTAGGGTCAAAAATTAAAAACAAATAAATGCAGATTGAAATTAATATTTTAAATGGCATTGGTATGTAAAGATGAGGTGATGAGTGGATGTGAACATCCGAACCGTGAACGATAATTGGTGAATGGCATATTGTTTTTAGTGAGTGAGGCACAGGTGCTAATGGTCCTTTGTGTATATCTAGGTGTGGGAGGGGTGTATTCACCGTGGTCTCTGCAGAGTCCAGGGGGATTGAGGTAGGGCATTGCATTGCAGGGGGGGTGCTAGCCGGGTGAGGTATTGAATGGGCAGCAGGCATTGCCTGCCATTGCCTGCCATTGCCTGGGCAGTTCCATGCTGGGCCGGGGCCAGCCGGCCGGTCTCCGCACAGAGCCATGCCCCGGGTGTTGACTTTGTCACCGAGAGGTCACGATTTGCTTTTATTTGTGGTTCACGCGTGACCAGCCGAGTGGCCGCCTTGGTCGCACTGGTCATTCGCTGGGCGTTGCACACGACTCAGCCCGACTCCGTGATGTGGCGAGTGGACTGACGACGAGTGCTTTTTTTCCCGCACTCGAACACTCACTTTGGCCCTTCACGCCGCGGGAAAAGTAGGCCATTCGAACTGTCGGCATCGGCAGCCAGCGCGGGGTTTAGTCTGCGTCCCTCATGTTTGTGATAACCGACTGTGGGAAAAGTGCAGGTAAAACAATTACGGTAGGGGGGGAAAAAATCAGCAGATAAAGTCAAGGCGGAGGAAAGAATCAGCAGGTAAAGAAAATCACACTGGGAAAAAAGAGGTAAAAAGAAAAACAACTAGCTAGAAACTGGCACACCACAAAACAGCAATTAAGCGTGTCCTGGATAAAATACTCACTTTTGAGGGAGATGTGATACTTTCGTTTTTACCTTCATGTGACTGTTTGTTCTGTACCGGCCACGGTATGCTGCTGTGCAGCGCGGGTTAGAGAAATATAGGGAACGGGACTGAGGTCGGAGTGCCTTGTGCGATGGTCACGCTAGGTCACGCTCGTCCGTGTCACGTGTCACGTCACGCTCAGCTGACGCGTGCGCAGCGTGCGCCGTGTGGGCGGGGCCGGCGGGGCTCACGGTGGGGCCCCCGGTGGGGTCCCCGAGGGTGACTGCAGCAGCATGCAGCAGCCCAGTAGCACTGCATGCACCGGTGCAGCCGGCCGCAGTCACCCACGCAGCTCCCGGGCCGTTACCTGGCAGTTACTCGGAGGTTACCCGATGGTTACCCTGGCCGTTACCCGCGCCGGCCGGCGGCGACCATCGGCGGCCCTGCGCGCAGAAGTGTGCTGCAAAGGCCGTGCAGCCGGTGAGGCGTGCGAGTGCGATGTCATGGACTCGTCGTCGTCCTGGCCCCTCCTCGGCACGGCCCTTCCCGGTCGCCGTCGTCGTGGACCGTCCTCCTCGTCGTGAACCCTCGCCCTCGTCGTCGTGGACCCTCCTCGTCGTCGTCGTGGACCTTCCTCGTCGTCTTTGCAGACCGCGTTGTCGACGTGTGCCCCCAAGGCCCTGGAGGCCGTGAGGCAGGCCGTCACCGTCATGTCGTCACACTATGTATCCGTCCGTCCGGTCGTTGGGCGCGTGCCTCGGCTGTAAACGCGCTCAACTTTGTTAAGTGAGTTACACCTGTACTCCTTGTGTGCCCCGGGCGCTTTTGTTTGTCTTGGCGGCGGCGGCGCGGAGTTAAGCCCTCCCTGGGAAGGGTGCTGGCCTGCGGTGCGGCGGCGGTGGCGGCGGCGGTGGTGGCGGCGGGGGGCGGGGCGGCAGGCCGCAGAGTGGAGGTGGCGGCACGGCGCGGCGCGCCCGGAGGCGGAGGGCCTTGTTGACACACTGCATCAAAATCCGGGCGCGGCTTAAGTCTCTTATTTGCGGAGCAAAAATGGATATGCATGACGGGGGAAGTAGATAACTTGCGGTTTTTTGAGGGTAAACTCTGTGAACTGAATTGTTACATAGTAGAATTTCTCTTGACTTTTTTACTCTATGTGTTTGGTCGCGTTCGTGTTTCTCTTTTCTCCTTCCTATTTTTTTTTTTTTCATACCAACTTCAAATAGAAAACCGCCGCCAAAATTTCCCATCCCGACGCGCGCTGATGAATTTTACGCCCCACCGCGCGGAGGGGCCGGACGACTTCTTGGCTGCCCCCAATCTGGGGGAGAAGACCAGGGTGCCTCATTGGAAGATTGAAGAGGCGGAGGATGGCGGAGGGACGCCCGTCTCGCCGAGGTCCACGCCGAGGTCCCCGTCGCTGTCCGGGCCTCCTGTCTCTGACTGGGCGGCGGGGCGGACTCTGGGCTCGTTGACAGCTCCGCTCAGCGCGGCACGGGGTTTTGTTTCGGGACGGCGCCCAACCCATCCGAAACCGCAGCAGTGGCCCTGCGCGCGAGTCCTATGCGGCAACCGGGCTGGCTGTGGGCCGAAAAGGACTCCCCTCTCTCTCCCTCTCCCCCCCCCCCCCCCCCCTCTCTCTCTCTCCCTTTCTCATTCGATGCGCAATTAGCGGTAATTCTACGAAACGGCGTCGGCCCATAGACGTCGCAGGGCCCTGGCTCTAACCAGGCCGTAGTGCATGATGATGGTGCGACAGAGACGGGGCGATAGGGGCGCCAGCGGCAGGCGAACAGAGACGGACGAACGACGAACAGAGCAGCAGGGCCGTGTGTGTGTGTGTGTGTGTGTGTGTGTGTGTGTGTGTGTGTGTGTGTGTGTGTGTGTGTGTGTGCGTGTGTGTGCGCGCGCGCGCGTCATTTTATGACCGCCAGTGAGCCACGGCCTGCCGACAACTCGATCGAATTATTTGCCAATTTTAAAGCTCAGCCCCCCGCTGATGCCCTTCCATAAATTCCCTCCCTCCTGCTCTGCGGGTTTGCGAGAAAAGCCGGCCGGACTCGGCGGGACTCGAACCCGCGGCCGCCTGTGTGCGCCGGCCTCAGCGCAGCGTCGTCATCCCTCGGCTTATCGCCGCTGCGATGCGTTGGGGTTTGTCTGTGTCAGTCGCGTCGTCCCTTGTCCACCCTTTTCCGTGAGAGGGAGAGAGAGGGAGAGGGGCAGAGGGGACACTTCCGCCTCGGACCGCAGCAGCCCCGGCTAGTCCAGTGTTTGGCATGGCCGTTGTCAGTAGCAGAATATGCACAATTCGGGTGACCGCCCCCTCCCACCCCACCTACCCCTACCGTCATCATTCTCCCCTCCCTCCCTTCTGAATGTAGTAAGGGCGAGTTAGCGAGCGATAGGGTCGGCTTTGTCGTCAGGCGGGCACATGGGCGGCATTCGATCCTCCTGCGGAGACCGCTAGTTTCGGAAGTGCGTGTACACTGATAATGAAAAAGTCGATATTATTCGACCAATTTGGAAAAGTCTGTTTTGAAATGTAGGCCATGTACCGTCAAAATCTGACACCGCAACTACTCATCTGGTGGCAGGGTTTTGAAAAGAGGGCCACATGACGTTTTCTGATGGAAAATGAGAAAGTTAGTCTCCCCAACATTTTCAGTAGAAAAGTTCATACAAGACCCCATTTTTTGAATCGTGGAGCCTAGGTGAAACTCAGGTCTCAAATCTTCTTTTTTTTTTCTTCTTTCAAAACCGCAAAGTCTCGCTGTTATCGCCGAAAATCAGGCGATGACCATTTCCCACAGTGTATACTACTCACAGGGTGTCGCTGTCCACGTTATGCACGGTGCTGAGTGAGAGATCGCAGACACCCACACCGTGCCGGAGAGTGAGTGCCCAGATGGATTTGTCACCTTTGTCACTCTGCCGTGAGAGAGAGAGAGAGAGAGAGAGAGAGAGAGAGAGAGAGAGAGAGAGAGAGAGAGAGAGAGAGAGAGAGAGAGAGAGAGAGAGAGAGAGAGTGGGGGAAGGAGGGGAGGGGGCTATAGAGAGGACCCAACGCAACCCGAGACTAGAAAGGCAACAACCGCTTGACGCCGAATTGAGGTTCAGCCGGGGTCAGCTGAGGCCTGTCGGTGCGGTACTCGTGACGGCTGTGCGGATGCATAGCGCCTCGCACAGCGCCTCCGTGACCGCTGCAGTCGCTGCAGCCGCTGCAGATAGGCCGCGGGCCGGGACACCTCACAGCTTCATAATCTCGCTGCAAAGATCGTGCGGAGCGTTACGTCGTTTGTGGATGACCCCGCTCACTGTGGAATTGAATGGACGCATTCATCATTGAATTCAAACGGCGCGGAATGTCGTGCCGGATATATTTTCCTCTCTGTCTGCCTGCCTGCGTCTCACTCTCTCACACCTATGTCCGGCCCCCAGAGCGCCGCCTATCGAGGACCGTCGCCAATAACCTTTATTGCCCCCATTATCTTATCTAATGCGGCCGGCCGCCTATGTCCGTGCCGACGGCTGTAAAACTCCAGGGGCCGGTCACAAACCACGTGGGTTGTAGAGGAGGTGCCCCGTCCTCGAGCGCTTGCCGTCGGGGCTGCCTCTTTACGACGGACGTCCAGTGCGGTGTTCCCTCATTTCCCCGAAGGCCGCCGCGTTCCCTCGAGGGACAGCAGCAGGGACGATAGGAGCTCAGGGTGGTCAATGATATCTCGAAATAATTTGCACAAAACTCGCTCCATCCTTGTTTCCCCCCGAGCCTTTCCCGTTCTCCCTCTCTCGCTCGCTCCTGTACGGTGCGCGAAGGCAGCCGGTACAAGTCCGATCGAATCCTATGCAGTAAAGTGCGCCACAGCATCTGTACATATAATAACACGATGCCCTGATGTACCTGCGCATTAGCGGTTTTTATGATTTCCACCTTATCTCTTTCTCTCTCCGTCCGTCTCTCTCCCTCCCGTCTGGCAGTCGTCGTTCGTTGCGGCCGCATCCTACACGAGAACTACCTGTCCACCTTAATCAGCATACAATGAAAAAGTTTTGTTGGACCTGCGGACCTGCAGACCTCCGTAGGCGCCGTAGGCCTCCTCGGCTAGGCGTCTGCGGTGTGTGGCCCCGCGGCCCCCCGCGGCCCCCCGCGGCCCCCCGCGGCCCCCCGCGGCCCCCCGCGGCCCCCGCGGCCCCCCGCGGCCCCCCGCGGCCCCCCGCGGCCCCCCGCGGCCCCCGCGGCCCCCGCGGCCCCCGCGGCCCCCCGCGGCCCCCCGCGGCCCCCCGCGGCCCCCGCGGCCCCCGCGGCCCCCCGCGGCCCCCGCGGCCCCCCGCGGCCCCCGCGGCCCCCCGCGGCCCCCCGCGGCCCCCCGCGGCCCCCCGCGGCCCCCGCGGCCCCCGCGGCCCCCCGCGGCCCCCCGCGGCCCCCGCGGCCCCCCGCGGCCCCCGCGGCCCCCCGCGGCCCCCCGCGGGCGGCCCCCGCGGCCCCCGCGGCCCCCCGCGGCCCCCGCGGCCCCCGCGGCCCCCCGCGGCCCCCCGCGGCCCCCTGCGGCCCCCTGCGGCCCCCGCCAACGCGGACGCCGGCGGAAGCGACGCCCAGAGACCCCGCAGCGGAGAACCGTCTGCTGAAAGCTGTCCACTGACCACCACAACACAAAGTCACTGTGAATGAAGCAGTCACGACGATCTCGCCCAGCTCTGTGCACCGTGGCGCTTACAAAGAGACCGTGTTTTGAAAATTAAAGTGTTCAGAAATGACCGTGCGTTTTAGATTGGAGACTCGAGTCGGACTAAGCGCGGGGCCAGGATCTCGAAAATGGGGTGAAAATGAGGAGGTTAGCGGTGGGTCTCACATCGTGGCCACCCCGACGCGTACCACACGCGGTATTTCCTATCAGAAAATGTCGCGTGACCCCGTTTTTGAAATCGTGGTGCTGAAGAGAGTCCGACTCGGGTCTCAAATCGTCAATGTGTTATGGCAAAGTTTTCGAAAACAGCCTCGGAATCAAGTCGGCGCCCCATCGACCAGAATTGGCTGCGTTCAGATCTTGACTCTTTTCGTAGTCGACTGACCGGACGCGAGCACCACGAGCCAGTGAGGTCTATCCGTGCTATCCGTCATCAGACCGCCGGCCTAGGAAATGACAGGGTCCGTCGGCACTCCTGCTGTATCCATTCAGTCAGGCCCGTGCAATATGCAGGCGAGATGCCAACCCTTCTACCTCTCTCTCTCCCTCTGCCTCTCTCTCTCACACACGCGTACACGCACACACACTCACCGCCTCGCTGACAGCTCGGAGATGTTTATTAGCGGATTGTATTTGGGCATGTTTTGCGTATAATGGGTCTCGCCGCTGGCTGCAGGTGGATTGCACATCGCCTCCGCTGCGCTGCCGTCTGCAAAACGTGTGGAAGAGGCATGCGAGATACGTGGGCTCGCTAGGCAGCCCGCTGATATGGCCAGTGAAGGCCAGAAAGAGAGGGAGGGAGGGAGAGAGACAGAGCGAGCGAGGGAGCCAGGGGTCGTAAGTAACTTGTTGTTGTTTGCCTATTCGCAAAGCGCCCATATATGCTTTCTCTCTGTCTGACCCTTTACCGTTTCCATCTGTCCCGTCTTACCATCTCAACTCTTTTTCTCCACTGTCCACAGCACCCTCTTTGCCCTCTCCTTCCCTCTCTCTCTTTCCAAGTGGCGTACGTCATCGGCAACAAATCACAGACACGGAGTCGTACGTTCGCATGTATGTATAGAGTATCGAGAAGGCAAAAAGCAATCTGAGGCGAAACAGCCATCAGACGCACGTAAGGGAGCGGACACACACACACACACAGACACACACACACACACAGACACACACACCACACCACACACTCACGCGCATTTACACACACTAACTCGCACACACTGTGATCGGACGTTTCGCCAAATGATTTACCGCTAGTTTGAAGAGTAAGCGGACGTGGCGGGGCGAAAAGTAGTTTCACGTGTGAAATCGTTTTGATTTACCAAAAATGAAAGGCCTCGTCCCCTTTGGGCGCCATTCTCGTGGCGGCTTCTTTTTTCTGTCGGACATTTTTCTCTATAGTTCCCCCCCCCCCCCTTCCCCACACACACACACTTGATGCTTCTAGGGGGCCTCTAGGGCCCCGGCGTGACACAGCAGACAAGGGAGGTGTAATGAAGAGGATAGCGATACTGATCGCAGCAGGGGTCAAACTGTGCTTGCGACTGAGAGGGGCCCTTCACGAACTACGTAACGCCATAGAGACACAGGCAGGCCCGGTCATATAACTCGCTGCACGGAATTTGAAATGTATGCGCAGCACTTCCTCTGAAGCCTTTACGAAAATCTCTGCCAGCTCTGACTTAAAGCGCTGCTTTTAGCAAATTGTTGCTCGTTCGGATGGTAAAAACTGGACGTCAATTTAATATGTGTAATTTTTTTCCCTTGGTGAAGCCGAAGGGTCCCTCTCCTCCTCGCTGTGCTCCAAGTAGGTTAGCGCTCTTAATGGAAATATAATCACACCGTTTGGCCGTCCAGGTGCGGCTCTAGCCTAGGACTAGGCCTGCCTAGATTATAGGGAGAATATACCATTGCGGTCATCCTCGCCAGTGTGTGTGCGAGAGAGACGGAGGGATTCGTGCCAGACTGGAAGTGGGAGAGAGACGGGAGAGGTGTGGTTGTTGTGGCCCGAATGAATGAGAAACGAAATAAGATGGGTGATGACACCACGAATCGATTCCCCGCACGGGAATTTGAAAGGGAAATGAATTTGACCCCCTTTCGGCTGTCTCCTCGTTTTGTAAGTTTGTTGAGAATGGACGGGGCCGCTAACTAGCGTCCGTGTCATTACCCTCACATTGCTATTGGCATTGGAGGGAGTTGAAGAGTCATTGCGGTTCGGAGGTGTTGCCACACGCACCTGTGTTTGAGTTGGGCGCCAAATGAAGCCCTCTTTCTTTTTCGTTTTGTCGTTGTGTGGCACGCGCTTGTAGTGGACCACGTGACCTGGAAAACGAAGGCCTCTGGTTCGAGTCTTACTGCCAGCGCAGGAGAAGAAAATGACTGCAGACATTGGGAGCTACTCATGACAGTCCACAACTACCTGACTGCAGACATTGGGAGCTGCTCATGACAGTCCACAACTACCTGCACTGCGATGACCTTCCAACTTTCAGATTCTGCTGTTATGTTCGTCTTTCTTCTATCAACTTCAATTTTTGATCAACTACTTTTGATTTATTTTTTTTTAAATTAGGTTTTGAATGCTGTTGGCGGTGCCGACGTGGGTGTCCCTTGCGGGCTTCCCTCTGCGGTGGGCCCTCAGAGCCCGACAGCCCTTTTCGGCTCAGTCCGATCACCGGATCTGGTTTCGATGCGCCCGCCGCCCGCCACCCGGATTCATTTCGTCTTTTCGGCGAACCTGTCCGTTTTGTCCGCACGGGCGGACACAGGCCCACGTGCGACGAAAATCGCACGCACGGCACGATGCCAACGTAACGAAACTGAAGGGGGAAAAAAAAATAAACCAACTAAAATTTAAAACGTTGCGGCACCCTTAGTCGGCCACACCTTTTGCGCACAAAAACAAAAGCTGCGTGCGCCAGAAATCGCACGCCAAAGCTACAAATATAATGCAACAAGGAGGCAAAAAGAAAAAAAAAGAGGACGTGGAGCTGGAAAAATAATACAAAAATGCTGGATTCAAGTTGGCTAACACGCAAACACGAACTGTTGGAGGGCCGCACACGTTGGTACGCCTGCACGGCACGCGGCGGTGTACGGCATTTGTCATTGTTACTGACCGCCCGTTTCCGTGGCTTGTTTTACTAGAGCTCCGCCCACGGGGGCCGCAACGCACAGTAGACGTGGTCTTGTAGTGTCACGTCAAGTACGCCAGGATGAAGGAGGTCCGTCACGACTCTGCATCCTGTACGAAAGGTTTCAGGGTTCACCCACGACAGTGCCGCACTAAAAATCATGTAGCGTGAATGTAAAAAATGTTTCTTCGCTGCAAAGGGGAAAACATTGGGGGAATAAATCGCGATAGAAGTACGGAAAAATTGCAAATATCGCTCACCTCACGAAAAAAGAAGATATTTTTTGAAATATGAAATTGAAGTCAGAGTTTGCTCACGATTGTATATCCGAAATCGTCAAAGTCTCCAGACGTAGTCGTAGACTCCATGAGTCTTTCATAGTAACTTTCCGGCATCACGTGTTACGTGGTTTCTATACGGTCCCCGACGCCTCGGCCCAGTTGATGAAGCCGCCAGCGCCGCGTCTTGATACTGGACGCAGAACGGCTTTTCGTAAACGGCGCCGGATTGTTAAATGATGCCAGCTATCTGTCCGGATGCTGGTGGGGTGCCGAGCGCCTGGGAGGTAGGCCGACCCGTTGAACAGCAGTGCCGGGCAGTGTTGCCTATCTACACTTGGCAGGCGCCAGCGGATAGAGGGGTGGGGAGAGGAATGACAGTGCATCGAGCGCCCTGAGGGCAAACGAAAAGCCATTCCGGCTCCGGCACGACGGCCCTCTTGTCAGAGATCGTGACGTTAATGCAGCTTGGGCTACTTAATTTTTACATCGTTTCTTTTCCTCTTGCTGCTCCCGCATTATTTATTCGCTATCCAGAGTGGCGGCACTGCGACGCCAGGGCAGAGCGACGGCGTTTGAGAGGCCGTAGTCGAGGGTTCCAGTACTGGCCGGTATGCGTTTATTACAATCTGCGCCGATTCCGTGGCGAGGCCAGGTGAATGAGGTAGACAACGGGGATTATGAGTACCGGTGCCTCCCCCTCCCCCGGACATGTCGTTGTGTAATCCTAATGAGGCCCCGCCATATGTTGGGCTGAGCCGAGGTCCGGCATTGCTGCGTGCCTTTTGGGGGGGCCTGCCGAGGCGCTTCTTGGCTGTGGTCGGGGCTCTTCTGAGAAATTGGCGAGGACCCGGCCCCCGGAATATATATATATATATATTTTTTTTTTTTGGGGGGGGGGGCGGAGAATCTCGGGCGGAGCCCTCAGAATCATGGGTGAGCGAGTGGAGAACCACTAGCAAGGTTCTGAAAATCACTAGTGTGGTTCAGAGAATCACTAGAACCGCCCTCAGAATCACACGCGAGGTCCCTAGAATCACTGGCGAGGTTCTAAAAAACACTGCTGAAATCTGGAAAACCGTCAAGATCCGAAAAATCCTCGGAGAGGTTCAGAAAAACACTGGTGCGGTTCAGAGAATCACTTGCGAGACCCGCAGAACTACTAGAGAGGCCCAAAAAACCACTGGCAATGCCCGGAAGAAACCACTGACAAGGTCCTCAAAATCACTGGTTCGGAGAATAACTGGTGAGATCCAGAGAATCACTGGCGAAGCTCAGAAAATCACTACTGAAGTCCAGAGAATCACTGGCGAGGTCCGAAGAAACACTGTCAAGAGCCACAGAATCATTCGCGAAGTTCAGAGAATCACTGGCGATGCCATGAGAATCACTGCAGAGCTCCGGAGAATCACTGGCGAGTTCCGGATCAAACCCGAGTGAGGTCCAGAAACTCTGGCTAGACCTGCGAAATCGCTGGTGACTTCTTTCGGGCATCGCCAGTGGCTTTTAGGCCTCTCTCGTGGCTCTGCGGGTCTTGCAAGTGATTCTCTGAACCGCACTAGTGTTTTTCTGAACCCCTCCGAGCATTTTGCGGATCTTGCCGGTTCAGCAGTGTTTGTTAGAACCTCGCCCCAGTGGTTCTGCGGGTCTCGCCAGTGATTCTTAGAGGCAGGAAGTTTCTGCAAGTCGGAAAATCGCAAGATATGTTAGAATTCATCGTACGATTCCCAAACTTTTTTAATAGCCTCCCCACACCCCCTTGATCCGAAATTCAACTCGCAAGAAAACGCAAAATCGGGCTTTGTTAGCAAAAAGATCGCGCAATCGCAACAAAAGTCGCAAACTTGATGAAAAACTCGCAAAATCGACGACAATCCCGCAAAATCAACTAGAAACCCGCAAGATCAGTCGTAAAATAACTATTGCTTGACTAATTTGGGGATTCATTCACCGTTTTACAAGGTTCGAGTGTAGAACGATGTCGATTGCGGTAGCGGCGACAAGTAAGGGGACGCAGCGACCGGATAAATTATCCTACAAGTAGTAAAACTGGTGAAATTTTCTTGCAAAAGTCGTAAAATTGGTACAAATTACTCGAAAAAAGTCGCACAATCGCGTTATTTTGCTCGCAAAATAGTCGCAAAATAGAGCGAAATTGCCCGCAAAATTGGCTGCGACAAAATCGCAAAATCGACGCCGAAAAATTGCAGAAACTTCCTACCTCTAGTGATTCTAGGGACCTCGCTAGTGATTCGGATCCAGAATCATTGTCGAGCGTTGCGGGATACCATTGGCGAAGTCCTGAGAACCATTGCTGAGGCTCGCTTTGGCACATATTCGGCGCTACTCCCCTTGGGGCTGACTGGTTCCGGCAGGGCGTCGCTTGATTGATGCCCCATCTGGCCGGCCCCGGCTTGGCTGCTTGCACCGCCCCGGGCATGGATTGTCCCGCGGGATCAGCCGGACCAGCGGGATACACTCTCACTTCTCGACCCGCTCGCTCACTTTTCAGCTGTTGGGCTCCATTTATAACGCAGCACAAACACGCTGCATTGAGATGTCGCTCTGGCGCCAATGGGCCGCGATTCAAACGCAGCCCCCCTGTTCGCTCCCGGGCTTGGAATTTCAAAGCAGCTCGCTTCGGACGTGGATGTCTACCATCTCGTAAACGGGAGTGTGATTTGAGTTTGCTAATGAGCGCTGTATGGCCTCTCTCTCTCTCTCTCTCTCTCTCTCTCTCTCTCTCTCTCTCTCTCTCTCTCTCTCTCTCTCTCTCTCTCTTCCCCCCCCCCCCCGGTCTGCATTTCAGTGCTGTACGTTCGCGAGGACAGTAATTGTTATGTTCACTGCACAGGCACTCGTTTCGAATCCCAGTTATAGACTTGCTATTTTTTTATTTTTTTTTTGTGGACCCAGCAGTCGACCTCGCCCTGGTGCCTTCGAAGGGAAAAGTCGTGTGGGACGTGTGCTCTATCCTCGCTCTTCAATCATCCCCCTCTCTATCCCACTCGCTTGTATTGGCGCGTCCTTCTATACGGCCCTTGCCTTCCTTCCGACTGGAGGGGGTGTTACTCAAATTGTGCTGTGCCCTCCCATCCCATCCGATCCGAGCCACCTTCACTTGTAATAATTGAATTGTAGCCCCCGCCTCTCTTTCCCATCGTTCAGCATTTACGAGCCTCTCTTGTTATTCCTCCTTTACCTGCATCACACCCTGCTTCTGCTGCTGTGCCTTCGTATCAGACTCTGCTCCGATGCCCGCTCTCTAGGATATGTCATCATTTTCCGTCTGCTTTTTACCCCCACGCTTCGCTGCGTGCGCTCAAGCACAATTTCTGAGTGTTATCCCTCGGATGAGATGTACTAGAAAGCGTCACGGGAGTTCAATAATAATAGTATTATACTACTGTAGCAATCGCTTATGCGGTCAGTGATCTGCACCAGCAGCATCCACCACCGCAGAGCCGCCCTGATTGACAATCAGACACGGTGTTATTGAAATTCAATAATTGAGGACGATAGTGAGGCCACAATCTATCATCCATTGCAAACCGCAGGAGGAGGATAGAGCCGATAGAACCGAGCGCCACGCTTTGCGTGCTGCAGGAGGAAGAAGGAGGGAACCTTGCACTCCCACCTAATCCTGTTTCGTTTAGTGTTTTGATGTGTTGGTTTAGCTATGTAAGACCAGCATGTAAGGTTGGAACTAGGTTATGTGGATCAAGGGGGGATCATACTGGGGGGTTATGTGTCTGTGTCCAGTCCCGATCAGCCACTCCCTCTTCTCTCTCTCTCTCTCTCTCTCTCTCTCCCCCTCCTCTCAATCTTGCGTATGTGTGAATAATTCAATGGAGGCACGGGTGGCTTTCGGATTGACCTCTCTACGGACGCCGGTGTTGTTTGCGGCGGTGATCTCCAGAAACACTCTGTGGCATTAGGTGCCTGGGCAGTCTGCTCTTGTCTTGCTCAATTGTTTGTCGCGACGTGAAGATACACACCTTTTGGCAACATTTCACGTCCCGTCCTTTTGGGATCACGACGCCTTCCGGTCATTCACGTTTGCCCCGCCTTTTCGTATTTCGCTGGCGTCCTCGGAGATGGACTTTCTGGCAGCGCGGCGCCGTGCCAGCGTGTGACATATACAGAGGCGAGCGGGGGAGCAAAAGAATGTTCTAAAATAACGCGATGAACGCACTCGATGGCTCGATTTCTTTCACTGTTTTAAAAAAATCCGATTTGGAAATGACATTTTTCGTAGCGAAACAAATAGTTTTTTTTTTTAGTAAGAGCTAGAACGGCCAAAACCGTTACAGAATAGTTTTTTTTTGGCCCTGAATAGTCCAGCCATTTTTTAACTTCTGCTATTCTAAAATTGAAGAGTCATTTTTAAATTGGTCACTTCAAAATGTTCGAACCCTTTACAAGAGTTAGAAGCACTTGCTGCTAATTTACATTTCAATTTTTAACAGTGGGTCGTCTATAACTCACGTTGTTTCCATCTGCCGGAAAAGCTTTTGCACCTCTGTTTGTCTGATTATGGCGTCACTGGGCGTTACGTAAACTATGAACGAGTTTCGGTGATCTTACGCTGGGATTCCACATGCGGCACGACGTATGTCGAATGTTCCTGTCTGCTGTTCTGCGAGTGTGTGTGAGTGTGTGTGTAGAAAGAGAGGGAGAGAGATGTATGATTTTGTATGTGTGCGTGTGTTTTTCGTAAATATTTCCGCGAAAGCAATAAATCACTGTGGTCGCAATATCTACTACTCCAGAAAGCGTTGCATTCCTGAGGGATATCGGAGGGTCTGCGGGAGCCGAAGGATATAGAGGGATAGAGGCATGAGAGGGAAAGGGTTGGGGGAAAGGGGGGGGGGGAGAAAAGAATTGCATTGCATCATGGGAGGCAAAGGAGGAGCTTCGGCCGGAGAGGAAAAAATGAAATAAAAAAAATTGTCTGGTCAAATCGTGGTAAGAGACTGTGAACATTCAAATATCGCTGATACGAAAATCATGACTTTCTCTTTCCATATTTATCCTCGCGCTGGTACCACTCACGGCCTTTCCAAAAAAAGGGGCGAGAAGAGTTTGGCGTCGTAAAGCGCGGCGCAGAGTGGACTGACTGACTAATCGCCGATCGATCACCCCGAAGAGAATGAATGGTCGAGGCTGACCACCATGCAGATGCCATTCCAGTCACGTGGTCGCGGGTTCGAATACCGGCTCTGCGGCGACGGCGCGCGTTTTCTGTTTAGGGCAGTAGTACCGCGCGACTGGCGCCGGGACGACGCGCGCGCGCGCGCGCGCGCGCGTGTGTGTGTGTGTGTGTGTGTTTGTGCGTGCGTGTGTGTGCGTGTGTGCGTGTGCTGGCAGGAGGCTGCACGAGGGATTCCCATAGCTCGGCTTTGGCGCTGGAATCTGTCGTGGTTGCTGAGGTGGAGCGTGTGTGTTCATCTAGACCTGACCCCGCCCGCCCGCCGCCGCGGCCGTACCCCATATTGGAAGACACGCCGCCTGTCTGTCCGTCTGTCTGTCTGCCCCCCGCGAAGCGTCCGTGCGCGGCGGCGCTCTCTGAGGATGGTAGCGTAAGTTGTCGCTGTCAACGCGGACACTTTTTGCTGCGCCGTCCGCGCACGGGAGCAGTCTATGCCCGGTCACTTTGTCGTCGTCGTCGTCGTCCTGGTCATCGTCCAGGCCGCACTTCCTGCTCTCGGCGTCCTCGTCCTCCCGCAGCAGCGCTGACCTTTGGCGCGACGCGGAGGACCGGCGGACCGGTGGTACTCCAGTGGGGCCAAGTGTCGGCACCAGCAGCAGCAACAGATCAAAACCATTTAGAAAGTTTGTCAGCGAAAATAAAAATAAATAAAAGCATGAACAAAAAAAGAGAGAGAAAAAAATGGTTATTCATTGCGTTTCGGTGCTCACTGAAGAAAGATTCCCCTCAGATACCCCCTAGAAGTACCTAATCAGATGCCTGAAACATGGACGTTATTTCCACACAACTTCAGATTAAAAGACAAACATGCAGTATAAATGGATGATATTTGTTTCTGGATGGAAGATTTCGAAACGTATAAACCAATCTTACCAAGGAAAAGCCCAACAAAAAAGGAAAAAAATACAAAAAAAAAAAAACGCGACCATAATCGAACTCATGACCCCGAAAACTTCGGGAAAACGCGAATAAACGATGTTTCTGCTTACGAACGGGGCTCGTGGACCGCTGTGCGGCTAGCAGGGGCAGAGGGTAGGCAGTCCCGTTACACACCGGTGCGTGGAGCGCTCGGGATTTGCCTACCCTGCCAGGCGCTGAAGGCCGTGCGAAAGCACCTCGTCGGGTGCAGCGACACATTCTGACTTGTGTGTCCACGTTCGTCGAGGTCAACACGGTGGATACCCCGCGCTCGAGCGCGGCTTGTCTGTGTCTTATGACAGTGCACTGGCTGGGCTCGGCGACGAGAACAGCGGACACGCGTGGGTCTCAGGGCGCTATCTGCTATAGTCAATCGTTAATCGATGTTGTAAACGTGCGGTGCCCGCACTGGCCTGTCCTGCACTGAGTACTGGGCTCGTGCCCAAGCTGGAAGCGAAAAGAGAGATTCCCTTTTTTTTGTTCTTGGAGAATCCTCACGACCGAGGCGTGTGTCAACGCCGCGGGCCACCTAGTACCGCGGCGGTAGTGTGGTCACCGCGGAACCATCACTACTCCGTGGACAGTCTTGGTGCAGATGGATATTCTCAGAAAATGAGAAAACTTGACTAGGAATTTTCATGAAATTTTTCAACTCTTGGAATGGCGCCACTTTTCAACGACATTTTATTTCTTTACCGTTGAAATTTCATTTCTTCTTTTCGTTGCTAGTTTTATCCCTTTTACGGACCGATTGTGCCGGAGAGCTTCGTTGCGGAGTTTGTGAAGAGGCCGACCCCGGCCGCCTCGTCTCCTCTATACCTGTACTGCAGTACAATGACAAATTTCAAATTTCTGTCTCTCTCCTTCCCCTCCCCCTTCCCTTATCCTATTTCTCCCTCTCCCCCCCCCCCCCCCCCCTCTCTCTCTCTCTCTCTCTCTCTCTCTCTCTCTCTCTCCCCCCCTCTCTCCCCCCCCCCTCTCTCTCTCTCTCTCTCTCTCTCTCTCTCCTCTCTCTCTCTCTCTCTCTCTCTCTCCCCTCTCTCTCCCCCCCCCTCTCTCTCTCTCTCTCTCTCTCTCTCTCCTCTCTCTCTCTCTCTCTCTCTCTCTCTCTCTCTCTCTCTCTCTCTCTCCCCTCTCTCTCTCTCTCTCTCTCTCTCCCCTCTCTCTCTCTCTCTCTCTCTCTCTCCCCCCTCTCTCTCTCTCTCTCTCTCTCTCTCTCTCTCTCTCTCTCTCTCTCTCTCTCTCTCTCTCTCTCTCTCTCTCTCTCTCTCTCTCTCTCTCTCTCTCTCTCTCTCTCTCTCTCTCTCTCTCTCTCTCTCTCTCTCTCTCTCTCTCTCTCTCTCTCTCTCTCTCTCTCTCTCTCTCTCTCTCTCTCTCTCTCTCTCTCTCTCTCTCTCTCTCTCTCTCTCTCTCTCTCTCTCTCTCTCTCTCTTTCTCTCTCTCTCTCTCTCTCTCTCTCTCTCTCTCTCTCTCTCTCTCTCTCTCTCTCTCTCTCTCTCTCTCTCTCTCTCTCTCTCTCTCTCTCTCTCTCTCTCTCTCTCTCTCTCTGCAGAACAATGTGGTGGCGAGGGCAGCAGCAGGGCGGCTGACGCGCGCGGTGAACGCCGAACGCCTTTCGAATAACCCGCGGTTCCGCCTGGTCGGCCAGTGAACGCGCGCGGTCTGATGGAATGCGTAAAATGTTGCAGCAGCATCGGCCCCTCTGCAACACGCGCTTTTCTATCACCCTCGGCCATCCCGGGCAGCGCCTCTCCCGGCCGCCACTATTTGAAAATGGCGCCGCCGCCGCCGCCGTGTCGAACCTGGCCGCGCTTTTTATGGGCCTATGATTATGTACTTTGCCGCGTTAAATCGCTTGTAAAGGGCCGCGCTGCGCTGTAAAAACTGGCCGTTGTAACCGGGCCGGCTCAGCGAGGCGCTCGTGGTGACGATCAATCTCAGTGCGGCTGGCTGCCGGAGCGGCGGCGCAGCCGTTAGAGTTGGGGGTTCGAATACCTGGCAGTATTCGAACCCGTGCCAGAGTTGTATATTCGGTGTGACTAACGGCGCTGCGTTTCTGTGTGTTACAGAGAAGCCCGGATTCACATCACCTTACTCCAACAGTGATAATGGAATGGTAAGTACGCCCGCGACCTAGTTTATGAAACGTAGTTTGCGTCGTGAAAAACAAATATCTTCCCCGATGAGTTTGCGAGGTTGAATGCGAGGAGAGGAGGTTTTGCTGTGAATTTCACCGCACGGTTGGAGTGAGCCATGTTTCGACGTGTGAGCACCATCCTACGATATGGTACATTAATTAACTGTGTGTGTGTGTGTGTGTGTGTTGTAGAGGGGGGGGGGGCGACTGTGTCATGTCTTTGAGAGTCCGTACCACGGCTGGGCTGCGATTTGAATGTTCCCTCCCCTCCCCTTCCCTTCACCCATGTCCGCCCCTTGCCCTGTGCCGCGCAGCGGCGGAAGGGTGGAAGAGGCGACTTGACTTGTGGGATTACCACCACCCTCTCCACCCCTGCCCTGTTCTCGCCCGTACTAACACACACACACACCCACCCACACACATCCGCCCACGCACGCTATGTGTGTACATACGCAACCCATTGGGCGCCCCCTGCTCCAACATATTCACCTAAGAACGTGTAAGGCGGCTTCGGGATCCTACCCCCCTTCCCCAGATCTCCCCTCTCGCTCACATCGTCCTCTGTTGAAATTAGCGCGCAAAATTTGACTCACAGTAAGGTAGTGTCCTTGTTAAAAACGCGCCCATGTCTAACGCAATAACCACCAGCCCCCCTTGTCCGTTTTACTTCCTTCCAAACCACCCCGACCTTCCAAACGGCCCCCCCCCCCGCCGATATTCTTCCAGCCTCACCCACCCTTCCCACTCTCCCAAACAACCCCCTCCCTCAACCCACCCCACGACAAGCCCCCCCCCCTCCCCCTCCCCTTGCAGCCACTCTACTTGTGATTCTGCAACGCTCCGCCCCCTCAGCTCGTAATCCCTGCGGCAGTAATGACTGCATTTACAGGAGGAAGCTCTCATAATTATCATAACTATCGTAATAAAACAAATAGAGCGACTCGCAGGCCCCGCCTTTTGCCCATTCTTCCTCTCCCTCGTACCCTCTCTTTTCTCCCCTCTCTATGCTCTCTCTTTTTCCCTCTCCCGCCCTCCGAACGTTTGTCCGTCCTATCACCCCTTAGAAATGCTGTGGTGTAATGCGCGATCCGGGGTAATTGTCCTGGTGTTTCGTAGCGACGTCTGCCGCCTACTGTCCAAGCGACGAAAAATGGAAGGGTAACTGAAAATTGGTACACCACAACTCTGAAAGTCGGGCGTCAAAGTTCGTCAAATTCAAAATCCTCCTGGGTTGTTCAACCAAAATTCACGCCTGTTTCCCCCTCTAATCTGTGAGTTCTAACTGTAAAACATCCGAAACGCGGTTCAATTGCAATGCACTGGCTGTATACTTTTGACTGGTCCGTTTTCTTCGCTGGTTTCTGATATGCCTCGGCCATTTATCCATTACCGTCCTTCGCTTCTTCTTCTTTCTTGTTCTTCTATCTCTATCTTCCCCTCCTCCTCCTCCTCTTCGTATTTGCCCGAGAACCCGCCTTCCCTCCCTCGCGAGGAAACTTATTTTATTAAATTTGTCCTAATTTGTGTGCGTGAAATTGAGCTCGCCTCTCTGTAGCACTACAGTTGTAGGGTGCGCTGCACGCCTCTCCCCCCCACACCTCTCCCTCTTCTCTCTCATCCTCCCTCTCTCTCCCTACCTCCCGCCCTCCCCCCCCCCCCCTCCTCTCTCTCTCTCTCTCTCTCTCTCTCTCTCTCTCTCTCTCTCTCTCTCTCTCTCCCTCTCTCTCCCTCTCTCTCTCTCTTTGCCTCTCTCCATTTCTCCCTCTCTCTCCCTCTCCCTTCATCTGTATGTGTGGTGATTAAAATTGTACCAGAACACTCGGTGAGACCCGACCAGCAGAGAGAAGGAGAGAGACGGCGCTAGGGCCTAATGCATGCCTCTCTAAGCCAAAGCGGCAGCGCAGCTTGGGGGCTGCGTTCGGGTGCGAGCGTTCCACCTGTCTCTCTCTCACTCCACCCCCGCGCGGGCGTCAGACAGAGACGGCACCAGCAGGGGCGGTGCGGGCTGCGCGGGCGTGGCCCGGTGGGAAGCTGGAAGTAAGTGTTGGCTTTGCACCGTGTTATGGCGAGGTCTTTGAGGTAAACAAGCGTTCCTCCTCCCCGCGCCGACGAGGTAAAAGGCGCAAGGCGCGTAGGTTAAGTAAGTTGGGGTTTACGCCCTTGCCACGGCGAGGTGTACGAGTTTGACGAGGGCAGGCGGCGGTGAAAAAAATATTTTTCGCCACGGAATCACACACACACACCTACACGCACACACACACACACACACACGCGCGCGCGCGCGCGCGCACGCTATTCCTGGTTGGAGACTCTGTGTGTGTGTGTGTGTGTGTGTGGCTAGCCGCTCTGACCACTCAATAGCCCACTTCCGTAATTGTTTCCGCGTTTGGCGGGGGTGGGCCGCGTGGAGTCTCTGGAGTAGGCGTTAGATATCGCCCTCTCCCCTCCCCCTCCTCCATCCCTCCCCCACCTCCCTCCTACCTCTTCCTCACTCCTCCTGCTCCCTCCTATACCTCTTCCTCCCTCCCCCTCTTCCCTCCCCCTCTTCCCTCCCCCTCTTCCCTCCCCCGGTGCGCCAACTATTCTCATAAGCTCGCCGCCGCTCCGGACCTCTGCTGCAAACTAACATCACCGCCCTTAAAGTTGCGCCCCTCCCTCCTCCACTCCCCCCTCCTCTTCCTCTTCTTTTCTGGCCCCGGCCTCTAAATCTGTATTTTATTTGTTTAGTAGAGAAGTCGTTGGCCCGGGCCGTACTACGAACATTAAAAGTAGAGAAGACACACTTTGTCGGCGACTTAGCGGGCGAGGCGAGCTGGCCGGGGGCCGGGACCGGCAGCTCCTCCGGCAGTTCCCGTCGCGCTCCCTCCCACCCTGGCCTCCCCGACGACGTCCTCAGCCTTCACGTCGTCGACCTTGTCCTCTGGCCGTCGTCACCCTCATTCCCCAGGACGCGACGCCCTCGACATCTTGTCTTGTCTTGTTGTACCATCCCTGACGCCATCCTCGTCCTCCCGCGGACACCTCCCATGCCCTCCAGGACGCACCGTCTTCGACCTTCCCGACGTCATCCTCGGTCTCCCCGACGCCGCCCTTTGAACCATCCCGTCGACGACATCGCGGCGCCTCTACCCCGGTCCAGACCCCTCCGCCGTACCCAAATGACGCCGTTACCAGAGCGACGCGCTGCTTCGCGGCCGTTCGCATATCGTAGCAGTACAGGTGTTCCGTCTCTGTCCGTTCCACGCCTTTGCATTGGAATAGGAGAGAGAGAGAGAGAGAGAGAGAGAGAGAGAGAGAGAGAGAGAGAGAGAGAGAGAGAGAGAGAGAGAGAGAGAGAGAGAGCGGCCGGGGAGGTTAGGAGAGGAGGGCATGGAAAGGGAAAGGTGTTGGGGAGGGAGGGGAAGGAGAGGGATGGAGTGTCTCGCTCGCGCTTCGCGTTTTCCTCACATAAATTACGACTATAATGGACCATATAGCGTCCATTTTTGCCGCCGCGCCACCGGGAGAGAGAGGGAGAGAGAGAGAGAGAGAGAGAGAGAGAGAGAGAGAGAGAGAGAGAGAGAGAGAGAGAGAGAGAGAGAGAGAGGGAGAGCAGAGAGAGGGAAGCCGCTCGGGCGCACCTCTGCCCTCTGCACCACCCCGCCACGGCCCGCCTCGGTCCTCTCTATATATACCGTGTTATTTGCAGGTGGGCAATATTTAGCCGGGCTACTTTGGGGCTACACGGCCGCCTTCGGGCCTTCGTGCACAACCGCGAGCACAAAACCCCTCGCGGGGTTGCGTCCAGGTGAATGCGGTGCCCGTGCTGCCCACCTGCAACAGAGCGGTGCATGATACTCTTCGGCGAGCGAGAAATCTTAAACGAAAGGGGGAAATAAATTACAATTTTGTTTTAATTCACACCCTCCTGATTTTAATTAGAATGGGGTTAGTTGAATTTTTCATAATTTTCTGGGGGTGATTTGGTTTTTGTTATTACTGTCAATGAAGAAGTAATGATCGTCAATGCAAAATCGTCACTTTTTTAGAATCACTATAACATTCGCTACACCCTCAATTCTAAATACTTCAATCAACGCTCAAATACTCGCGGAAAGTATAGGGTATTCACATTTTTTTGCCAAGCAAATGATCTTCACTGCGGGCCTTGAATTCTTCATCAAATATCCCATGCGTAAAGCAATGTGGTATGTCCATGAGGGAAGGCTGGAACGTATAGATCAAGGAGAGTTATCAAGACAAGCTCTCTCAGCATCAAAATAGGTGGCGCCGAGTATTCAGAATTGAGGGTGTATTATACCAATATATCGACACAACAAGTGTTGTTCATCATATTAAACGAATGTCATAGCATCATCACAGTTTAAATAATCATCATTGTTTCATGTTTCATGTTGTTAGAATTTCGGGCCAAACATGTTGTACCTTTGAACATTGGTAAAACTAGGGCGTAACCTTACGCCCGTTTTGAAGCATATCAGCTTGAAGCGTAACCGTACGCCTTTCTTGAAGCGTAGAGGGGGAATTCTCCTATGCATTTGTGTAGGACTGCTACGCTCCAAAACGGGCGTAGCTGCGAGTATGCTTCAAACGGGCGTAATGTTACGCCTTAGTTTCACCAGTGAATTTTCGCTTTACACATGTGATAGAAATGAAATGATGTCCCCCGCGTACTTGAGCGATCTCAGGCACGGCATGTCACCAGACAACTACTAGAGACGTTGGATTGGACGTGACTCGGACGGTGTACCCGTGTCCCGTCATGCACATAGGGTGCGCGGGTACCGGCACACAGCAGATGCTACCTCCTCTCTCGGTGCGCGGGTACCGGCACACAGCAGATGCTACCTCCTCTCTCGGTGCGCGGATACCGGCACACAGCAGATGCTACCTCCTCTCTCGGTGCACGGGTACCGGCACACAGCAGCAGATGCTACAGCCTACCTCTCTCGGTGCACGGGTACCGGCACACAGCAGATGCTACCTCCTCTCTCGGTGCACGGGTACCGGCACACAGCAGATGCTACCTCCTCTCTCGGTGCACGGGTACCGGCACACAGCAGATGCTACCTCCTCTCTCGGTGCACGGGTACCGGCACACAGCAGATGCTACCTCCTCTCTCGGTGCACGGGTACCGGCACACAGCAGATGCTACCTCCTCTCTCGGTGCACGGGTACCGGCACACAGCAGATGCTACCTCCTCTCTCGGTGCACGGGTACCGGCACACAGCAGATGCTACCTCCTCTCTCGGTGCACGGGTACCGGCACACAGCAGATGCTACCTCCTCTCTCGGTGCACGGGTACCGGCACACAGCAGATGCTAGCAGATGCTCCTCTCTCGGTGCACGGGTACCGGCACACAGCAGATGCTACCTCCTCTCTCGGTGCACGGGTACCGGCACACAGCAGATGCTACCTCCTCTCTCGGTGCACGGGTACCGGCACACAGCAGATGCTACCTCCTCTCTCGGTGCACGGGTACCGGCACACAGCAGATGCTACCTCCTCTCTCGGTGCACGGGTACCGGCACACAGCAGATGCTACCTCCTCTCTCGGTGCACGGGTACCGGCACACAGCAGATGCTACCTCCTCTCTCGGTGCACGGGTACCGGCACACAGCAGATGCTACCTCCTCTCTCGGTGCACGGGTACCGGCACACAGCAGATGCTACCTCCTCTCTCGGTGCACGGGTACCGGCACACAGCAGATGCTACCTCCTCTCTCGGTGCACGGGTACCGGCACACAGCAGATGCTACCTCCTCTCTCGGTGCACGGGTACCGGCACACAGCAGATGCTACCTCCTCTCTCGGTGCACGGGTACCGGCACACAGCAGATGCTACCTCCTCTCTCGGTGCACGGGTACCGGCACACAGCAGATGCTACCTCCTCTCTCGGTGCACGGGTACCGGCACACAGCAGATGCTACCTCCTCTCTCGGTGCACGGGTACCGGCACACAGCAGATGCTACCTCCTCTCTCGGTGCACGGGTACCGGCACACAGCAGATGCTACCTCCTCTCTCGGTGCACGGGTACCGGCACACAGCAGATGCTACCTCCTCTCTCGGTGCACGGGTACCGGCACACAGCAGATGCTACCTCCTCTCTCGGTGCACGGGTACCGGCACACAGCAGATGCTACCTCCTCTCTCGGTGCACGGGTACCGGCACACAGCAGATGCTACCTCCTCTCTCGGTGCACGGGTACCGGCACACAGCAGATGCTACCTCCTCTCTCGGTGCACGGGTACCGGCACACAGCAGATGCTACCTCCTCTCTCGGTGCACGGGTACCGGCACACAGCAGATGCTACCTCCTCTCTCGGTGCACGGGTACCGGCACACAGCAGATGCTACCTCCTCTCTCGGTGCACGGGTACCGGCACACAGCAGATGCTACCTCCTCTCTCGGTGCACGGGTACCGGCACACAGCAGATGCTACCTCCTCTCTCGGTGCACGGGTACCGGCACACAGCAGATGCTACCTCCTCTCTCGGTGCACGGGTACCGGCACACAGCAGATGCTACCTCCTCTCTCGGTGCACGGGTACCGGCACACAGCAGATGCTACCTCCTCTCTCGGTGCACGGGTACCGGCACACAGCAGATGCTACCTCCTCTCTCGGTGCACGGGTACCGGCACAGCAGCAGATGCAGATACCTCCTCTCTCGGTGCACGGGTACCGGCACACAGCAGATGCTACCTCCTCTCTCGGTGCACGGGTACCGGCACACAGCAGATGCTACCTCCTCTCTCGGTGCACGGGTACCGGCACACAGCAGATGCTACCTCTCTCTCGGTGCACGGGTACCGGCACACAGCAGATGCTACCTCCTCTCTCGGTGCACGGGTACCGGCACACAGCAGATGCTACCTCCTCTCTCGGTGCACGGGTACCGGCACACAGCAGATGCTACCTCCTCTCTCGGTGCACGGGTACCGGCACACAGCAGATGCTACCTCCTCTCTCGGTGCACGGGTACCGGCACACAGCAGATGCTACCTCCTCTCTCGGTGCACGGGTACCGGCACACAGCAGATGCTACCTCCTCTCTCGGTGCACGGGTACCGGCACACAGCAGATGCTACCTCCTCTCTCGGTGCACGGGTACCGGCACACAGCAGATGCTACCTCCTCTCTCGGTGCACGGGTACCGGCACACAGCAGATGCTACCTCCTCTCTCGGTGCACGGGTACCGGCACACAGCAGATGCTACCTCCTCTCTCGGTGCACGGGTACCGGCACACAGCAGATGCTACCTCCTCTCTCGGTGCACGGGTACCGGCACACAGCAGATGCTACCTCCTCTCTCGGTGCACGGGTACCGGCACACAGCAGATGCTACCTCCTCTCTCGGTGCACGGGTACCGGCACACAGCAGATGCTACCTCCTCTCTCGGTGCACGGGTACCGGCACACGCACACAGCAGATGCTACCTCCTCTCTCGGTGCACGGGTACCGGCACACAGCAGATGCTACCTCCTCTCTCGGTGCACGGGTACCGGCACACAGCAGATGCTACCTCCTCTCTCGGTGCACGGGTACCGGCACACAGCAGATGCTACCTCCTCTCTCGGTGCACGGGTACCGGCACACAGCAGATGCTACCTCCTCTCTCGGTGCACGGGTACCGGCACACAGCAGATGCTACCTCCTCTCTCGGTGCACGGGTACCGGCACACAGCAGATGCTACCTCCTCTCTCGGTGCACGGGTACCGGCACACAGCAGATGCTACCTCCTCTCTCGGTGCACGGGTACCGGCACACAGCAGATGCTACCTCCTCTCTCGGTGCACGGGTACCGGCACACAGCAGATGCTACCTCCTCTCTCGGTGCACGGGTACCGGCACACAGCAGATGCTACCTCCTCTCTCGGTGCACGGGTACCGGCACACAGCAGATGCTACCTCCTCTCTCGGTGCACGGGTACCGGCACACAGCAGATGCTACCTCCTCTCTCGGTGCACGGGTACCGGCACACAGCAGATGCTACCTCCTCTCTCGGTGCACGGGTACCGGCACACAGCAGATGCTACCTCCTCTCTCGGTGCACGGGTACCGGCACACAGCAGATGCTACCTCCTCTCTCGGTGCACGGGTACCGGCACACAGCAGATGCTACCTCCTCTCTCGGTGCACGGGTACCGGCACACAGCAGATGCTACCTCCTCTCTCGGTGCACGGGTACCGGCACACAGCAGATGCTACCTCCTCTCTCGGTGCACGGGTACCGGCACACAGCAGATGCTACCTCCTCTCTCGGTGCACGGGTACCGGCACACAGCAGATGCTACCTCCTCTCTCGGTGCACGGGTACCGGCACACAGCAGATGCTACCTCCTCTCTCGGTGCACGGGTACCGGCACACAGCAGATGCTACCTCCTCTCTCGGTGCACGGGTACCGGCACACAGCAGATGCTACCTCCTCTCTCGGTGCACGGGTACCGGCACACAGCAGATGCTACCTCCTCTCTCGGTGCACGGGTACCGGCACACAGCAGATGCTACCTCCTCTCTCGGTGCACGGGTACCGGCACACAGCAGATGCTACCTCCTCTCTCGGTGCACGGGTACCGGCACACAGCAGATGCTACCTCCTCTCTCGGTGCACGGGTACCGGCACACAGCAGATGCTACCTCCTCTCTCGGTGCACGGGTACCGGCACACAGCAGATGCTACCTCCTCTCTCGGTGCACGGGTACCGGCACACAGCAGATGCTACCTCCTCTCTCGGTGCACGGGTACCGGCACACAGCAGATGCTACCTCCTCTCTCGGTGCACGGGTACCGGCACACAGCAGATGCTACCTCCTCTCTCGCACCGGTTTGCGCATGGCCTCCAAGGACCCTGCGGAGGCCTGCCTGCGGGCGGAGCGATCGCGTCCTGATGATGTTGCTGCTGTTGCTGTTGTCTTATTGTTGTTGTTGTTGTTGTTGCAGCCATACGGGAACAGTTACGCGGGGCCGGGCGCCGAGCCCTTCGGACCGGACTCACCTTATTTTCCCTTCGGCAACTCACCCAGAAGACCGCCGCCGCCAGGTGAGTTGGTTCGCCATTTTTCATCCCTCGAGGAATGTTTTGAAAGCGGTCGTGTGAGAAATATGACAATTTGCATCGCGGAGTAGAGTACTTCGGAGAAGCTCACAGAACGGACGTGTAAGAAGTCGTCACGGAGAAGAAGAAGAAGAAGAAGAATGCAGGGGATGAATGAGAAATCGAGTATTTCGGAACCCCCAAAATCACGCGATATTTCATATGTTTCCTAATGTTTTTCTTCTCTGTTACGACTTTTTACTTCCGTTTCGGGCTTCTCCGGAGTACTCTATTCGCGTGGGAAGTCAGAAAAGCCAGCCACCCGCAAGAATTTTTTTTGTTGCAACCGGCGACTTCCTAGACTTATGTTCCTTTTCAATACCTTTCTTAAGAAAAGTATCAAAAATTAGATCAAAAATGATTTCCCAACTTTTTAAATAAATCTTTCCAATCTTGAAGAAAAATAAAAATGTGTACGGTCTCTCCATTTTTGTTTTTCGCCGTGACCTACAGACGTTTTGCGGTGCGGAGTTATGCCCAGTCGAGTGCCCAGTACACACACACACACACACACACACACACACACACACACACACACACACACACACTGTGTCGGTCCTCGCCGTGTAATCCATGGCTATAACGCCCAGAGCCCATACGGCAGAGCTCTGCTGGCTCCGAGCGGCATCCCTTATAGGCGGTCGGTCGGGAGCTACTGTCTGCGCAAAAAAATAATATGAGAGACATATATATGTATAGGAATGCGTGCGGGAGAAAGTATATGGGTTGTCTGCGTGATTCTGGACGTGGAGAAATAACAGAAAGACGGGTTCACATTCGGATTACCCCTTTCCTCCATCGTATTTGTGCATATTGCGGTTGACGCGGTGGTGGGGACGCGGGGACTCAGTTCCCTCTGTCTGGGCTTAATTTCACACGACTCACTCCACTCGTCGGTGGATTGAGAGCGATTATAGCTGGAGTGACACGTTTTGGTCCGTGTGTGTGTGTGTGTGCGAGAGAGAGAGAGAGAGAGAGAGAGAGAGAGAGAGAGAGAGAGAGAGAGAGAGAGAGAGCGTGTTGTTTGGCGATGTAGTGCAAAGCCAAGCCTAACCCCCTGCCTACCCCCATCTTGATGAATTACCCAAGCCCACCGCCGCCCGGCGCCCGGCGGGGCCCCCGAGGCCCCCGCAACCCCCGCAACTGCTGGCCGGCCACACGGCGGCTGCCGGGCCGCGCAGCCACAGGCAGGGGCGTGCGGCGTGGTGCAGCGTAGCCCGGCGTAGCCCGGCGTAGCCGGGGGTGACGCCAAGTGAGGTTGACGCACACTGTACGGCCGCCACGCCAAGCTCCGACTGATTTATGTGGCAACCTCACTGGCTGTTGGTGCCTGGCCGGTGCATCCCCCAGCGGAGCTCGGCGCTGACCTACACGCGCCGCTGAGTAACGCCCCCCGCCGCCCCCCGCCGCCCCCCGCCGCCCCCCACCGCCCCCCCACCCTCCGGCCCTCGCGCGCCCCGTCCACATTTCACCGTACGTCTGCCTCGACGGCGGCCCGGCTTCCTTTTCGTTGCCTTCCGGGTGGTCCGAGCGCCTCGCGCCTCGGTGGGCGCGCGCACCGTTTTCCGCGCTGTGAGGGTGGTCGACGGGGTCCTGGTGAGGGTGGTCGACGGGGTGCTAGTGAGGGTGGTCGACGGGGTCCTGGTGAGGGTGGTCGACGGGGTCCTGGTGAGGGTGGTCTACAGGGTGCTAGTGAGACTGGGCGACGGGATCCGAACAGTGTGGATGGGGTTCTCTAGCGTGGTTGACGGGGTCCTCGCGGTAGGGGTGGACGACGGTTAGGGTGTTCCACAAAATGAAAATTGAAACTGACTCGACCGCATTTAGGCGCGTCTGAGTCTAGAATGAACGTGTGCAGAATTTGAGCGAGATCGGACGACGTTTAGCAGGTGCTCAAGCCGTTCGAATTTTCTGTGCCATGTATAATGTGAGAACCTAGACGCCACTTAACGGTTCTTCTTTGTGACCGCACCTGGAAGCAGATCAATGATACCCGGTGTGTGAGTTCTTAGGGATATCCTGCACCCTTTAAGATGAAAAAAAAAAGGCAACCCGCCGACTCATGTACCGTTTACAGCCCAAAAATGTTCGAAATTTCTAATTTTGAATTTTCTAGTATTTGGAACATTGCTTTGAATGTCTTGATTCGTAGATATTCTGGAAGATCCTATTAGGATGCCGTTGCATCCCTTCTTGCATTAAGCGCAATTAGTTTTATCTGTAAAATGGAAAAACGCCGTCTTGCGCCTGGAGGGTAGACAGCAGTCTGACATGCGTGTCGAGATCCTGCCTACCCTCCAGGCGTACAACCAGTCTCGAGAGACTTTTCCGATTTTTACTATCAAAGGCGAGTGTGCTTAGTGCATGGAGTGGCTAGGCCTTCGTCGAATAGCCTTCACTATCCACACAGTTACAATGACTGACCGAAATTCAAAGTATCCGAAAACGCGAGAATTACAAATTACTAATATTTGTGGAAGTGTAGAGGAGTTGGGTAGCTGGGTCACTGATAGTTCCACCTCAGTAGGTGCAGAACAACCTGATGGACGCTCGTGTGCAGATTTACTCTTCAGCGATCACATGCAAAGGTACAAGAATGCCGCTAAGGCAGCCCCGATGGCCACATCTGTCAGGGGACCAAATTCTTCTATCGTCTTGAGCACCGAACAAACGCTGTCCGATCGCACTCAAATTTTGCATACGGCCGTTGCAGACCAACAGGCGTCTAAATTCGTTCGAGTCAGTGGAATTTAATTTTTTTGAAACACCCTAACGACGGTGTGACGGGGTCCTCCTGGTGAAAATAGTCGACGGGGCCTTCGCAGTGTGGGTGGACGACGAGGCCCTGGTGAGAATGGTTGAAGACGTTCTCCTGGTGGAGCTGTTCGACGACGACGTCGTCCTGGCCTGAATGGTCGGTGAAAATCTAACCCCGTTTTGCAATACCCACGACTGTGTAGGACGGTGGAATGGGAAAGGAAGAGGGGAGGGGAGAGGGGGGGGGGGCTAGCCATGGCCGCGCCTCCTTCCGATTGACGTTTTAATTCGGGCCGGTGACGTGCCTCCCACCTAAGGGGCCGACCCTTTCCTCTCTCCCGCCGTCTGTATCTCCCTCTCTCTCTCTTTCTTCTCATCCGCCTGCCTTGTGTCTTGCTCGCTCTCTCTCTCTCTACCCGTTTAAGTCCCGACCGCCGAAACCGCACAAGGCCCAGCAGACGGGCCGCACCGGATACTCGCCCGCGCCGCCTCAGGACGGGCACGATGAGCTTTAGTGTAGAGTAGGTCGCGGGTTCAAATACTAATCGACCGAAACGGATGGGCATCTTTTTCTCCCTGCGCAATTTTAAGCCGCCGGCCGCACTACGTCTTTCCTACGGCGGCACCGTTTGGCGCGGGCACAGGGGCGACGCCAGCGAACGGAGAGGTCGGAGGGGGAGTGAGGGGGCTGCCAAAGGGAGGGAGGGCGTGGAGAGGCTTAGGGATAGAACATGTGGCGACAACTGATAGCCATAACTCGTGCCGCGTCCACGTGTTTTGACAATGCCTTGGCCTGCCTTGCTGCCCCCTGGTGCCCCCTGGTGCCGCTGGGGTTATCAGATTGGGCCGGGAGGTGTGACTGTAGCGGCCCGTGGCGCCGAGCCTGGCGCCTGCCCCAGGTCACACATCCCACACGACCTACTCCACTGTGAAAACAAACAAAAGTAAAACTTGAATAACTTGTGGGAAGGATGCTGAATTTCGGTATAAAACAAATATAATTCTCGTAGAAATTGTGAGTCATTACGCTAAGGACGGGTATGTAAATCACGCTGGGAAACAATGACAAAAATAATCATACTGTTCTCTTAAGTGCCTAAGCATTTTATCCCAACATTGAAAAATTGATATTTTTGGAAGGATAATAGTTTTCCACCTGCAGCGATTTTGTTTCCATCGCGATTCTCTTTGCGAATTTGCGCTTGCTCTAGGCTACTCGATTAAATGTGTCCTGTGATCCCATACCGAATTGCACAACACGTGCAGTGTTGTTGGAGCACCACAGGTCGCCGGGACTCCCTTCGTCCTCCAACCGGAGCGTTCTGCTGGGCGACCTATTTAGACGTCGTGTCTCGCTTTGGAGACTCATTGCGGTCTGTCTGTCTGTCTGCCTCATCAGTCTGTAACAAAGGAGGAGTTACTTGCTGTGCATGTAGTTTCCATGCGTGTGAGCCCCTCCGTGCATTTGTTGTGGTCAGCCGCCTAACGTTTTTGTTCTGCTCTGTGTTGCAGGTTCAACGGTGAAACGGAAGAGAGAGGTGAGTGATATGATCCAGCACTACTCTGGGGTGATACTACTACTTGTTTAGTAATCTCACAATGTGACATAGCTCGGATGTAAGAGATTGCGGCTGCGGGATGTCTTTTGTGGAGTGAAGTTGTCTAGGTTCGTTCGATAGGTTAGGTCTGAGGGGCGGCAGCCTTTAGACAAAATGGGTCATTTGTGATCCTGAGATAAAATAGAGGTGTAAAGTTAATTCTGAGGTACAACAGGCGTTATACCTGAGGTCATGTGGTCCTGTGTTAAATTCCAAAAGTAAAATTAGTCCTGCCTGAAGAACAGCGATCGTTCACGGATAGAAAAATTCGTTCAAAAACATCATTTTTTTCCCTACAAATTTGTCGTCCCGAAAGAACTGGTTTCATTTGAAATTACTTTTGCTGTTGTGAACGACTAAATTCGTTTCCGAACAATTCTTTTGCCGTTTGAGGACGCCTCTCTGAACGAGAAAATCGCTAGATCACATTATAAAATCATCACCCTAACGATGTAAAAACGAAGTTGTTGCACAAAATAATTAGCAGTAAGTTTGTTGTTAATTTCCAACAACTTTTTTTAACAGTGTTCGGCTGAGTAAGCCTGTCGCTGTTTTCGAAATTGTGGTACATGTTATTGCAAAGAAATAGTGAAACTCTCCCTATAGGACGTAATGGGCGCGTTACTGCAAAATTAGCCTATATCGCAAACAGTTAGTGATACAATGTTTTGCAAATTGTTTGCGATAACGGGCCCATTACGTCCTGCGGAGAGTGTATCAGTATTCCTTGCAATACCAATTTGTACTGCAATTAAATACATTGGTATTCGTATGCCCCTTAGGAGTATTCCAGGCCAGGTGTAAATCAAGGTATGGTGCGCAGTAGGCGCTATGGACCAAGTAGACCTGGAGTCAGGTGGTCCTGAGGCGAAGAGGCCCTGCTGTGGCCCAACTCACCGCCATAGAAACGGGGTGCCGGCTGTTTTAAAATGTGGTGCCAAACGCTATCAATAGCCCCGATAATTGGGCTCGCCCATTATTGATTTGGCGTCCCTCGCATGTATCACCGATCCGTAATTACTTTGCTGACCCGTATTGGCCCCCCAACGCGACTGCGTGACTGTGTGCCTCCGCCCCTCCCCCGGCCTCTCCCAGCCGCATTTGTATATGCCAAGTGGACAACGTTTGACACACTGTTAAGTGGCACCACCAAATGTTCTTCATGATCCCAAGAGACAGGAATTTCGGACAGTTTTGTAAACTTAAAACTTATGTCGATTTTCTTTTGCATTTCTTCGTTAGAAATGGGTTCTAGAGCGTTGTAAATGTACTGATAAAAATTGCCTCAAAGTTTTAGTGACATACTATCTTCATGGTGTACTTTGCAAATTGCATGAGGCCCACAATCGGCGCAGTAAAGCACTTCGCAGAAAGTCTCATTTGCATAAGAGACGTCACAGTGCTGTCGTTCGTGATGACGGGGAAGCCCGCTTTGTTGGTAGGTTGTTGGCCCTCATTTCTGGCCACGTTATTTGTAGGTTGGCGCGGTTGTCGCCCTGAGTTTGCAGACAACAGTTTCCGATTCGTTTGAATTATGAAGCCGCCTTTCTGACCACATGGAGTTGACTTCAGCGGAATGGAGTTCCACGGTTCGTTACCCGCGCGGTGTCGGATATTTTCGGCCGAGCTGCGTGTAGTGTGGGGCGGCTGCAAGGGTTGATATTGTCTGTTCTCTCTCTTTCCCTCCCCCTCTGCTGTTTCTCTATCCCTCTTCCTCTCAGGGGTGAGGAGTCATTCTCGGGAATGAGAGCGGGAGGCGGGTTAGCGAAAAATACGGGGTGGGGGAAGGGGGGGGGGGCAAGGGAAGGGGTGGTGGCGAGCTACGGAAAAGGGGCAGAAAACCATAAAAATCTTGAGATATATTATGAGGTTGTGGTGGTATGGGGGTTGAGGCGGGCGGGGGATGGGGGAGCATGGAGGTTGTAACGCGGACCTCCTACCCCTGTGCACACACACACACACACACACACACACACACACACACACACACGAGGGCAGGCGTACTTTTTGCTGTCGCCTAGCAACCACGTCGCTTCTAGTCTTAGTTGCTGGCGAGCATAAGATGGGTTATGCTGGGGTCCCCGAGGAGCCCCTGATAGTGCTATACACAGCCTCCTGAGCGCGTCCGATTCGAATTGCTTTTGAAATAGTGATGATTTTTCACCGCTTCTCGTCCATTTACGAATATGCAGATAAGAGGTGGTGGACATTGAAAACTTCCTGGTTATTGCTACTTATTGTAAATAGCAAAATTTTCCGCATGTTGCAAGGTTGTTGTATTGGAGAGGGTGAGGGGTTGCCTCCGTCTGGCACAACTTGCACTTTATTCAAGTGTCAAAACTTGCGAGAGAGAGAGAGAGAGAGAGAGAGAGAGAGAGAGAGAGACAGACAGACAGACAGACAGACAGACAGACAGACAGAGAGACAGAGAGACAGAGAGATTATAAGGCGGAGGAGGGAGAGTGAGAGAGAGGATTCAGAGAGTGGGAAGGGAGGGGTTGGGGGAGGAGGAGGCGTGATTCCTGCACCGGATATCTCAGCTAATGAATGACTGAGCTTTCGTTCGGCTACAACGGAGAGGCGGAGAAAGAGGCAGAGTGAGTGAGAGAGAAAGAAAGAGCTTCCGATGAACGAACCCCTTCTGTCAGTGGGCGGTGCCGATGCCGCGTCATTTGAATCAGGTTAAGGTGTGAAGGAGGCCTGTAGACCAAAAGGCTCTTGTCTGCCAGCTTCCGCTACCCTGTCAGAAAAGCTTTTTGATTGGTTTTCTACCTTCGCGGGAATTACCATTTAAAAAAGAAAAAAAGATTCGGCAGTGAAATTAATAAAAATGTGATTTGCTTTTATTACAGAGCCTCGATCCAACGGACACCGCAGACATGGTAGCTCCAGAACATTGGGTAAGTACGAAACGTCGTTTATCGCGGTATCCGATGCATGCATACTGAGGTCCCCAGAGAGACTAGAAGGGGCGAGGCTCCCCGCCAGCCCTTGACTTTGGAATCAATCTACATGCCCTCCGTCTCCCTTTGTCTCTCGGTGATTAGGAAGGAGTGAGTGAGACACCTTATGCCATCATGTCAACCCCCCCCCCCCCCCTCACTTCCCGAAAACCGTCCCCCAGAGGCCATTTGTTTTCATTAAAAACACCCCCATTATCCCCCGACCGCACCCTTGCGACCGCAGTGACACCGTTCTCTCTCGGTCTCTTTGTGTGCCTCGCGATCTCTACCCCCTCCTCCCTTCGCCCGTTTTCCCTCTCTATCATCCCATTATTTCCCCGTACTGCACGTCTACATGCTGAGTAAAAAATATGTATCAATACCTGTGTGCCTTCGAACCGGCGACCCAGTGATCGAAAGTGAAAGACCTTGGCCGTTCGACGAGGCAGACGACAACTTGATTTCCGATGTTGTCTAAATACGTAGCACCCCGCGCCCGTGCGATCGGGAATGGATCCGCTGACGTATTTGTGTGGTCAGAGTGTTTGGCTTTACACCTTTAAAAATAAAAAAATAAAAATGAGAGAGCGTTGTTTCAGTGCCGTTTCAGAACTGAGGGAAGTGGTCAATGGCCTGCTTTGTGGCACCTTTCACCACAGCATCGGTATCGTTTAATTCCGATCGTCGTTTCCTTGGGTGCTGGCGTCGGTATGACACGGTTACTGTGTCTGTGTTTTGGTAGGGATCGCATCGATCGAGCTGTCGGCAGGCCGTCGATCCTCAGTAGGGGGCGCTAGCGGCGCTAGTGCTTGTCACTCAGCTGGCTGTTCGCGGAAGCATTAACGTCGGAATGGTGGCCGGGTTGCCCAGGCCGAAAACCTCTGCCAAACGGAGTGGCGGTGGATATTTATTTTCTGCCCCCCCCCCCCCCTGCAGTTGAGCACACTTGATTGGTTTGTTTTCATGCGTGTTTTTGGGACAGTTCCAGAGAGGAAATGACCCCCCTGTTGGTATTGCCATGCTAAGCACCGCACGCGGTGGACTTGTCGTGATTCGTGGAGGAGGCCCCATTCGGGCGCCGAGTGCGACAAGGACGACAGACGATGAGACGGAGTGGGAGTGAGAGGGCGCGCGGCACACCTGTGTCAACTCGATCGTCGTGACAATATAAAGCGGCCCGGTCACAGTGGACGGCCCAGAGACTTGTTGCGCATGATGTGGGCCAGTCTATTCTTTTCATCCGTGTGGCGCCGTCAAATGCCGCCCCGCTCTTAGCGGAGGGGAATTAAACACAAAACTCTAAAACTGGACGTCTACATGCCACGGGACTCGAAATCAAATCCAAATATACATGAACAGGGATAGGAAAGTTCCACCAGATGCAAAAAGAAGAAATTTTAAAAATTTCATTTTCGGTGGAAAATTGAGAGTTCATGGTAATTCACGGTACAAAAACGCAAATAATTTAAACCGACTCAAAGAACTCAACGCTGCTTCCCTCATATCCCGAGTGGAACGGAGCTCCGTAGATTTGACGTAAATTTGGCGTGGTAGAAACGTCAAAAATACGTCAAACTTACGTCACGTTTTTACGATAAAATAACGTCAACTGTCCGGCAAAACCGTTTGGCGTAGAAATGGCGTGAGTTTGACGTGTTTTTGAACTTAAAGCGCAGGATTTAACGTCAAAGGGACGTCAACTATACGTCATAGTGCGTCCCTCACACAGCAGCTCGTCACAGACACGTCCGCCTCCTTATCCTAGTGTCTGATTGGCCATGCGCGCTGCGGCGTCGCCCCGTCTCCAAAGTCGGGAACGACTCCCGGCAGCAGCGACCCTTTTTCTCGCCAGGCCGCGAGTTTGACGTATATTTGACGTATAACTGACGTCCCTTTGACGTTAAATCCTGCGCTATAAGTTCAAAAATACGTCAAACTCTCGCTATTTCTACGCCAAACGGTTTTGCCATGCAGTTGACGTTATTTCAACGTAAAAACGTGACGTAAGTTTGACGTATTTTTGACGTTTCTACCACGCCAAATTTACGTCAAATCTACGGAGCTCCGTTCCACTCGGGATCGTCGCGCAGTAGTCGGAGCTTGTCACGTGTTTGATGACAGAAGGCAAATATGATGGCTCTCATAGCCGCCTCGTCTTATTCGTTTGTTTTTCTTCAACGAAGAGCAAACTTTGGAAGTCGACGGCATGCCTGATAAGCGCTACGGAAAATAGGTTAACCCAATAATCCTATGATTCCCCGTGTTAAAGTTGGAAGGCGGCGATGAAATGGAGAGTGGCGTCAGTGGCGTTGTTGTGGCGCTCGACCGGGCGCCGTGGAGGAGTGGCTGGACGGGAGAGGAGGCTGAATTGGAGAGGCGAGACGAGGGGCCCTGGGTAGTTGACCCGCACTCACAATGCCGCCCCGGCTAACTGGCCACGCACTTCGATGCAGCGGCAGAGCCGTTCCATGCAGACGGGCCCGAGAGGGTCATCACTACTGCCCCTTCCCGATGCGCAGCGACGCCAATCGTGGCTGACTTTCGTTTGATTTCATTAGATGCGATGCGGGACTTATAAGGTGTCTGTTTGGCAACATGTCACTACATATGGGGTTTGGGATTTGGGTTGGACTGGTTGGACTCAGCTTCGCATAAAAAATGCGGGGTCAGATGACAATTTTTTTGTTTTGTTAAGAAACTTCCACAATTTTGTTCGCAAGATGTTCCTGAAAGTCCGCGGACAAACCATCTCACTGTAAGTGAAAGAGTAATGAATATCATTTAATGCAAAATCATCACTTTTTTGGGGTCACTAACATATGCTGATATACCGACATACCGACACGACAGGTGTTGATCATCATATTAAACGAATGTTAAACCTTTATCATAGTTTCAATTATGACGATCATCATTGTTTCATTTACAGTGCTCCGATTTCAAATCTAACCGGCTGGAAGTGTTCGAAACAGCCTATTTTAAGTCCATCATCGTCCTAAATATAGATGATCATTTCATCCTCGACATGCAGTCTGAGGTGGTGCTGGCGGTGTACCGGCCTGGGTGCTGCACCGCCCCGACTAGCTCTCGCTGCATCAGTTGAACTAACAGCATAAACGGCGCCCATTTGCGCTCGAGCCCGGGCCGCGACGCTAACCGCCCACACCCTAACCTGTTGAGGCGCGCAATTCGAACCCGTCGCACCGAGGCCTCCCGCATCGTCCCACGCTAACCAGACTGGTCCCCGCCCTTGACCCGACAGCCGAGGAGTCGAACACCACCCGTCTGCTTCATCCCTTGGACACCCCTGCTTCATCCCTTGGCTTCACTGAAGATGCAAAGAGTTATGGTTATCGCCCGACTTTGGCTGATTAGGGGCTTGAAGGCGCCGTTTTGAAAACTTGCCATCACATTTGAGAACCGACACGTGATAGGTCCTGGTGGCGCCGAGATGATCCCGACTGAGGTCTCTAATCTTCATTGTAAGGCTGAGTTTCAAAAACAGAGCCTCTTCAAGTCCATTACCGTTCAGAATAGAGTTTTCCAACAAGGCTCAGAATCGGAAGCTGAAGAACAAAAACCCTTCCAGACCGGAAATTCTCGAGAGGAGGTATGAGAAATATCGACGGACAAGGGCCTCGCCAAATATGGAACCTAACCTCCAAATTCACTCAAACCGCCATTCAAGTTTCTCATACATGCCCTTGAGAGGTTCCGGTCTGGAAGAGTTTTTGTTCTTCAACTTCCGCCTCCAACGTATCATTGGAAACATCTATTGGGCTATGATCATGACCTTTTTCATTCTCGATGCGAGTAGCACCACACCGATGTATAATAATGCTCCTGTAAGAGTGACGATCTTCCCATTGATTGGTCTCCCATATTTACAGAGCACATTCGCATACAATGTGTCGCAGTGCCCTAAGCGCAATACGGCATCCCACCAATCCCCTCAGAGCCCCATCCAAGGCCCTGCTGCCGCGGCAAAGCTGCCTGCCTAGCGGAGGGTTCGCCTAGATGCTCCATGACTATTCAATCATGGTCATAAGTGGCTGCAAGACGGTGTATGAGGAGGAGACGATATGGGCTCGCGGAGGGTGGAGCAGGGTGGGGCGAACACAGAGGGGGCATACGTCCACACACACACACACACACACACACTCACTCTCACACACTCACTCTCACACACACTCACTCTCACACACACACTCTCACACACACACCTCTTTCCATCACAAATTGTGCATCATAGCCATACGTTCCCTAATCGGCCAGTTAGTGTCGGCTGTAATGCCCTGACCACGGTCCTGCCGCGGCGGGAAACGGCTTTGTGCTATGGAACGTGAAAGGCGAGGACGGGGTGTAAAGACCTCAATTCAGTGACACACATTTGACGTCCCATTGAGGTTTTCACGAACTTTTTTTTTTTTACCCACTCACGCATGATTTTAATTTCCATGCGTTTTCATTGCTTGTTTATTTTTTAAGTTTCAAAAGTTCACACAAGTGGTTTTATCTTTTCGGCGTAATCGTGTGTTTATGTGTGCATATGGATATCCATCGAGGAAATTAGCGAGAAAGAGAGGTAGATAGAGAGATAAAGACAGGGGAAATCTGGAAAAGCTGCCCCGATATCCCTAATTTTGGAAACAGCGCCGTGCTTCTCTTGCGGCGCGGTTCCTTAATTTCGGCCCGCTTCTCTACAGCAGAAACACACCTGGCAATAAATCCCAAAGGTGGACTCCGGCGGACCGTTTTCCGCCGCCCCTCTTTTTTCTCTCTCGCTCGCACTCCCTGCCGTGTACCCTCCCCTCTCTCTCCCCCTTGCTCTCTCTTTTCTCTCCCAGCAGCGCATGGTCGCGATGGTACGTAGCCCCCCTCCCCCCACGCTATGCACTTTCCTCTCCCTTTCGCCTTTTCGCGTTTTTCTGGCCGCGCACTTTTTCATCCCGTAGATTTATGTGGAGTAAGTACAGCCGAGGCCCCCTCTAGCCTCCCTCCCTCTCTATCCCTCTCGCTCCCGCGGTCCGCCTCTCCCCTCCCTCTCTCTCCCTCCCCCTGCCGCGTGTGTATGGTGCACAGCTACGCTCAGTGCGAGGGGGTTGGGCGGCTGAAAAAAATATGAAAACACGCCAGCGACCTTCGATGGGTCTCGAACCCACGACCGCTGGCTACAGTTACACTTCTGCATGTAGGGGATCTCCTCTGAAGTGCGACTGACGTTAATTCGGGAGTTCTTGAATGTGTGTTAAATTAGCTCCGGTTATGGTGCAGTTCAGTGTAGGGAAATAGCCTACCATCTGTTTGCGTTATTAAATGCTGTGGCCGACGGTCATGGTAGAGCACCCCGTTGTCACATCAAAAGTACCACCACCGCCACCACATCCACCACCACCACCACCACTACAACTGTGCCATCATTACCGCAGTCATTTCCACCGCGATTGGCTCAAATCAATATGTCTGCAGTATACCGACCGAAATAAATGAATTTGATTGGACGTGATGCACGGATGTGCCCCCCCCCCCCGGGGGCCCCTTGTGTGTGTGTGTGTGTGTGTGTGTGTGTGTGTGTGTGGCACAGAGCCCTCGGGTCGATGTGACAATTAGAGTGTGCTGGCAGTCAGGGCGCTGGCCAGTCCTAGCGTGAGGGTGTCGATTCACCCCCCACCCCCACCCCACCTCCCCTCTTTTCCCCCTTGACTCCAAGCCCAACTCCTTCCTCTAGATCACTCGCACAAGTGTTGCTGGGGTGCCTAGTACCAAGAGGCGGAGTCGCTGCTGAGGGCATAACATGGTTTGGAAATCAGGACTGTACCACTGGAATTGAGACCCCTCAGTACCATCCCACTGTGCACCGGGGCCCCCCTGCGTCCGCTACGCTCTGCTCCGAGCTCGCCGCCCCCTCCCTCCCTTCCTATCTCTCCCTCTCTACCCTTTCCATCCGTCTGTCTCTCTCCCCCCAAGCCGGTGCGGGCTCTCCCATGTGTGTATTAATTATTCGTGGCCCGACCTTGTTCCCCCTAATGGCTTTCAATTCTTGCAGTCACCCCCCTCTCCCCCTCCCCCTTCCCCACCCGCCCCACCTCCCATTCTTTAACCAATTCGACAAAATCTTTCGGTCCGTTTCGGAAGTCTCGCATCATCCCTCCCTCTTTCCCTCCTCGTTTTCCGTCACCGTTAGTCTGCGCTCAGTGGTCTCTCAGCGAAGGGGTCGAATTAAAAAGGTTTTAACACTTGTGAATGTGCCACATGCGCATCCTACGTGACCGCGGGGGCCTGTTTCCCGGATGTCAACCCGGAGGTTCTGATTATGCATTGATGACATGTCTTAATGACGGTGGTGTGATGACGTCATCGGTGACGGCGGTGATGCTGCTGGATCCAGAGCAGCCTTCGATTCCAAGGCGCTGATTGGTTCCTCGGCGGCCAATGGCGGCGCAGCTCCACGCTCACTCAATTATTTAGCGGCAGTCTGTCCTGCTGTAATGGCTTTCGTCATTTCCCGCCTGTGTTCGTGTCGCCCCCTCAGACAGTATAGTTTTAAAATCCGCTATATACCGTCTTGAGGATACTGCCGTTTCGCAGCATCCGCTTGAAACATCTGGATCAAAATTCAAACAGCACATGGAAATTAAAAAACCAAGAAATTCCACGAAATGGGGGAGTGATGGTAGGCCTAAGCATAGGTCACCCCATTTCATGTCTTCCGCACCTTTTATCGGAAAGAATTATTTGACCCCATTTTTGGATTCCTGACGCCTAGCTCCGGTGTCAAATCTCGAACGCAATGGCTAGTTTTGAAAACAGCCTCGTCTACCACGTTTTTCGGGTGACGATGAGTTTTTCACTCTCATCGGTCAATCATTGCTCATTGGCAGCGCTCGCGCAGAAAAATAAATACTGGTCACAACTAATTTTTTTTAGTTGATGTCCTGCCAAAGCAGTTAATTTTGGTTCTGTAACGTAAAGTTTTGTTGGCGGAACTAATTGTTAGTTGCACCAACGAAACGTTGGCTGCTCCAATGCTGAGATTCGTTGCAGGAGCAGAAAACGGAAAATTCCTCCCAACCAAATTTTAGTTTTCAGAACCGGTACTAACGGCAAGTTAGGAAATCCACTGTAAAAAAATTAGTCGCGACCACTAATCTTTTTGCTCGGTGCTGATTGCCCCGGTGACGCTCGCGGGTGCTGCAGCACGACTCATTACGAGTGCAGCGCAGTGCGTCTCTCGGGCCGCCTATCTGCCCCCGCCGACCTCGTGAGTCCCGTGGTTCCGACCCGCTGGACAGCAGAGAGCAAGCGTGGCGTCCTTGGTCAGAATCGCTACTGTGTGCAGCGGCGGCAGCGGCGGCAGCGGCGGCAGCGCTAGCGGCGCTCAGCGGAGCAGCTCGAAACACAAGGCCCCTCTCTGTGTGCGCCGCCCCGTCCATCTGTCTATCCGCGTTGATCTATCCGTCATCCGCGGTTCTATCATCTAGCCGCATCGTGGACTGATTTTTCGCACGCGTTTCGCGCGCCGAGCGGTACAGCGCTGCGGCCGTGTTGAATGACGTACGAAGAGGGATTCCTCTTGTTTGCCGTGTTCTCCGACCCCGTCCCAGCACTAACCGTCATCCGTCTATCCTCACCACCCCTCTTCTCTATCCTCCCCGTCCCTCGGGATAGTACGCACGTTTAACCCGTTTGCGTTCTAATCTCGCCCACCATCAGAGGGGAATGCAACAAATGAATGAAGTCCTATAGCCGAGCTACGTGTTCCTTTCACGCTGCCGGGCATTCAAATGCGGTGAATCTGCCATTTTTAATATCAATTTTGTGCCGTGGCAACTCGTAACGCTCGTACGAACTTTATTCGCACTGTGATCGGGTAAGGAGAGGATGGTTTTGGTGATAAGAGGTTGGCCGCTTTTGAGTCGGGCTGTACTGCGGCTGATGCAAATGTGTATCCGCACGCCTGATTCCACGTCGACAATGGCTTGACGGACGTGCATAATGTGGGTGCACTAATACAAGTACCACCCCTTCCTTGTCTCTCTCCCTCTCACGCAGTCTCCCTCTCTCTCTTCGGCTTCCCCCATCTCTCTCTCTCTCTCTCTCTCTCTCTCTCTCTCTCTCTCTCTCTCTCTCTCTCTCTCTCTCTCTCTCTCTCTCTCCCTCCGTCTCCCTCATAATGACACTCGTACCCTCCGCGCGCGCACTATGGTAATGGTGGCTGCATGCATAGTGAGTCTGTTACTGGAACATGTGTTCTGCTGGGTATTTATATCCGACTCATCTGTGGGCCCCGGTGGGCCCCCATGCCCTTCGCTGCGTCGCTGGCCGCTCATCGCATTGAACGTGAGAGAGACCTTCCCTCAAACCACGGCACGAAAAGGGTGGTATCGAGACAATACATAATCCGTGTCGTAGATCAACGAAGAGCCGATCAATTGAATGCGCTCTCTGGAAAATTTATGGAAGAAAATGGAGGATTTAGGGTCTTATGCCTCCAGTCCGAGACTTGGACCCAAATCTTCAGGGATTGCTTGACCTATGGCTTGGACCAAACCAGATTGTCTAACATGTGATGTCTAATTGACCAAGGCTACCGCCCTTGGTCACAGTGTGTGAGTCCAGATTCTTGCTCGTAATTCCCGTCCCAGGTGATACTTTTTCCCTTCCCACCCGCTTTCTCGTGTGACTTTTATTTTTATTTTTGCATCCCCCCCCCCCCCCCCCCCCACTGGAATCTTCCATATTTCCCGTCGCGCGTGATGGATCGCCCTGTGGGGCACGTGATTGTGGCGTCGGAATCATGTTTCATGAGCCGCTGGGCCGAAAGATTTCGGGGCCGAACCACCCCCGCGTATAGGATGTGGCGAGCATGGCGAGAAAGTATTCTAGAAAATGGCTTCCATACAAGCCGCACGGGGCCAGAGGCACGAGTTCTTTCTATCCTCAACCCTAGGATGTGACTAGGTCTTTGAACTAGATCAAACAGGCCGGAGCTCTAGTAAGGGTCGTTTACACTGTGTGCAAATGAAAGCACGCCGCGGAAATCAAACAGCTCTTTGGAACAGCAGGCGACCTATTGAGCCCCCCCCCCCCCCATCTCCTAAAGACCGGAGTTCCTGTCATTCTCAATCATCGTCAGCTCCCATGACAGAGGTGATGTGATACACGCTAGCTACAATTGCTGCTCATTATTTTGTGTGCACAACCAGGGCTGTGGCTGTTGGCTTGAGCACCGATCAGCGTGGATATGAGGGTAGTGTTTGTTATCATCTACCTGAAAGTTTACTTCTGACCTGTAGAGGCTGTGCTGGGCTACTCACAGTTGGCCTTGTCGTCGCGATTATCTATGTGTTCTTGATTGTTGTCTATCCACTTTTACAAAGATTGAAATTGAAACTAACAATCCCTAAGGATCGAATGTATAAAAGTTAGTGACGGTTTACCTGGTGCTGCTACTGCTTGTCGCATCCTCTGTAATTCACTTTCCTGTCTTCCTTCCGCAGGTGAGTGCTGTTGGTGACCTTGAGGTTGTGGCACGTTGGGTGAGTCCATTGCCTTAGGTGGGAGGGGGAGAAGGGGAAGAAGCCGTTGAACGTCTGGACAGGTGCATGTTGGATATGAGAGAGAGAGAGAGAGAGAGAGAGAGAGAGAGAGAGAGAGAGAGAGAGAGAGAGAGAGAGAGAGAGAGAGAAAGAGAGTGAGTGAGTGAGTGAGTGAGTGAGTGAGTGAGAGAGTGAGTGAGAGAGAGAGAGAGAGAGAGAGAGAGAGAGAGAGAGAGAGGCGTAGGGAGGTGTCGTCAGCCCCACACACGGGAAGAAGTGCGCAAGGAGATGGAAAATAAGCACGAGGAAGAGAGAAAAAGGGCTCCCAATTCCATTTTTTCTTTCATTCCATCTTGCTCGCCCTCTGCGCGCGCTGCTCGTAACAGAGAAAGAGGAGAGAGGTTTTCCGCTCCCGCCAAACTAACCAACCGCACGCATTGGGGCAATTTTTCAGTCAATGGATTTTCGATGATACGCTCTGGCCGCCGCCGCCCCGCGGCCCTGTTCCCAGCGGCGGCTCTTAATCAAATAAGAGGCGGTGGATAGTCCTGCCCACCTCCCCTCTTCACACATCCTCCTTTTCTTTCTCTCTCTCTCTCTCTCCATCGCTCCCCTCATTTCCTCTCTTTCTCTCAGGTCCCCCAAATCCTAAAGCGGTCGGTCGGAGCTTTGAAACCCGCCTGGGCAGCGCGATTGTTATTCATTCTACTGTAATGAGTGGTGTGTGCTGGTCTCTTCACTTACCGCCAGCCTTGTCCCATGCGTGCAGTGTTGTCAACTTTTCGCGATTGTAAACAGAGAACACGCCCGCCTCTGACCGCTCTGTTTTTTTTTTTTTTTTTTTTTTTTTTTGCACAAAGTAGCCTTATACTCTAGAATGACCTAGGATTTGGACTTATTAAATTTCTGCGGTTCAAGCATGGCCCCTTATGGAAATTGTCATGTAAAAGCGGTGCACTTATTGTTGAATTTTTTTTTAACCACGATTGGTACTTCGGGCTTAACAGTATTTCACGAAGTGTTACAGTTTTTCTTTTCTCTACTGGATGATAGGGGTTGGCGCTCCTGGCTGAATGGGGACGTACACAAACCACGTGGTCAAATTTTAGGAAAGGGGGGGGGGGGGGGGTCCGAGGGAAAACCACGAAAAAGCACGAAAGGGAAGGGGGTAGTCAGAGCGAAAACCACGTGGTCTTGTCTGGAAGTATTCCGTATTCCGGGAGGGGCTGACCTTACCTTGGGAGATTGAGGAGCCGCAGAGGCATACTACTATGCCTTCACTAAGTGAAGATTGGTTATTTTGTTCTCGCATTTTATGCACAATTACATGGTTCACATCCATTCACTTTGCCTTTGCTTTCATTTATTATTATTTTAGAGAAAAAAAAAAGACCACGTGGCTTTTTTGGGGGGGAGGGGGGGAGTAAGTCCAAAACCACGAAAAACCACGAGGGGGACGGGGGAGGGTCAAAAATACAAAAAATGGGACCACGTGGTTTGTGTACGTCCCCAATGCACACCACATGCGGTGATCGTACGTACTAATGTCCGTCCGGAGAAAGCAGGATTTGACTGGCAGCCTGCTGCTCACTCATAGGACTGCCAACCTTTCGGACGCTACTCTCCGAAATGAATCGTCTCCACGGCAAAGCCACTACTATACCGCTGGTGCGCGGCTGCTGGCTGTGCCCAGACAGTGAAAGTGTCAATTTGATGGTATTTATGGCACGGCTCTCTTTCCATATGCAGGAGTTGGCAGTCGCGCCGCAAACGGGCACGCACACACACATGCATACACACACATGCACACACACACACACACACACACACATGCACCCACACACGCGCGCGCATGCGCAGAGACACTGTGTGGCTAACGCTGTGGGTGTACTGCAGTAGCGACCCTGATCAGAAGGTCGCCCCGCTTTAAAGTTTTGTGCACGCGGGCGGTTTATAGATCGATTGATTTATGAATCAATTTCCTCACGCCTCCCTCGCGTGCGCCCGGCCGTTGACCTTTTGTGACAAACGTTTGTGATTGGCTGGCGGTGGGCGATGTGATGGGGATGCATGGAACGTAACGAAATGTGCCAAATATGGATCGCGGCCGGTGTGTGTGTGTGTGTGTGTGTGTGTGTGTGTGTGTGTGTGTGTGTGTGTGTGTGTGTGTGTGTGTGTGTGTGTGTGTGTGTGTGTGTGGCCGTTCTGACATTCTGCAGATACCGCATCGCAACTTCTAGTTTTATTGCAGTAACGTCAAATCAAAACTTGCAGATTCAAAATCAGATCGAGAACTTTGAAATGATTTTCCGAAAACTCGTAGTGAAATGAAAACTCGGAGACTCCGCGTCGTAAGTTGTTTTATGTGTCCGTGCGGCCTGGTGGCTCGGTGCTCTCTTTCTAATTCGCTTGTCGGCGTTACTACGGCCCCTTCCTTTTTGACCGAGACAACTTCAAATATTTGCGCGGCGCACACGGCGTGGGGCGGCGGGGTGGTGGCAATCCCCCTTTCCCACACAGCACGCTGTCTCTCTCGCTCTCAGCACCGCATTCACCCTCTCCCTCCTTCCCTCTCCGGGGTGAAGGTTTTGTTTGCACCTTGTCTACGTACGCTTCCTGCGCCCCTGTCAATGAGGACCCCAGCCATAGTCCCGTAAGTCCCACGGGAACCGCGCCGACAGTGACGGCCATCCGAGCTGGCCGCCCGTTTTGGCGCGGAAACAGGGGCGAGGATGGGAGTCCATGCCGTCGACACGGTGTTGACACGGTGTTGACACGGTGTTGACACCAGTTCAGTCCCGAGTCGGCCGTGGACGAGGCTGCTCTGCTTTCTCGCAGTTTTACGACAGTCACGGGAGCTGCAAATCAACCCAGGCAAACAAAGAAATTTTTTCGAAAGTTTGATCGGAAAAGAAAATTGGTTTGTTCGGAAAAATCAAAATTTCACTCTAATTGCCTCTGAGACTATTTTTACCCATGGAATGTTTCGCTTTTAAGCACAGCACAACTTTCGGACAGTTTGTAACATTAAAATTGCACCACTGCCATGACACAATTTGTCCTGTATTTATGTTACAATTGTCCTTCAGTTCTGCTGTGGGACGAAAAATTTCGTGGCACAAAATAGTCTCATTGACATTTAGTCTCATCTCTTTGAAAAAGAAAAGGGATTGATTTGAAAAATACAAACATCAATGTCCCTGTTCATCTTGGAAGTTTGATCGAAAACAAGTACGTTTGGAATATTCAAGGTGGTTGGAACACATCCAAGCAGGGACCAAATTCTGTTCGAAAATTTTTTGACCGGAAGATCCCTATTGATAATTTTGCGGTCGCAGACACGAAGAGTTGGCTGTGCCGGCGAAAAAATCGTCACTTTGCTTTACGGTTATGCGATCTCGGACGGCGCCCCATGCACACGGGGGCCTGTATGGTCACTGGGCATGTGGGCCACTGGGTCACCTTCTGGGGTCAGCTGACGGGAGGGGGGGGGGGGGTCACCCGGGGGTCATCCGGGAGGCAGTCGGCCGCGGAGCCCAGCAGCTCGTCTTGTGTAAGGCGGCGTCACCCGGCGGCGGCATCAGAAGGCCTCCCCCAGCGCACCCCTCTGCTGCTTCAGTTACAACCATCAGAGAGAGAGAGAGAGAGAGAGAGAGAGAGACAGAGAGAGAGAGAGAGAGAGAGAGGGAGACAGAGAGAGAGACAGAGATAGAGACAGAGAGAGAGACAGAGAGACAGAGAGAGAGACAGAGAGAGAGACAGAGAGAGAGAGAGAGAGAGAGAGAGAGAGAGACAGAGAGGGAGAGAGACAGAGAGAGAGAGAGAGAGAGAGACAGAGAGGGAGACAGAGAGAGAGACAGAGAGAGACAGAGAGAGGCAGAGAGAGACAGAGAGAGAGAGCGAGAGAGCGAGACCGCGGCGGTTGCGGTGGCTGCGCGTGTGGCGGATCACAATAAAGAACGGGAGGGGGGGAGGGAAGGTGATAATATGGTTTGGGGGTTAT